>OZ038506.1:67230374-67442874 GCA_964036315.1 Acanthosepion esculentum
CATTTATTCTCTGTTTTTTTCCATCGATGATGCCCCAAAATACAAACCTGACTGGCAACTAGATACTTTAATTCTTTGTTACCTGAGTCTTATTACAAAATTGAAGAATGAAGATACTTCCAGGGAGGATACCCTTTCTCATTAACCATTTTACATGTAAAATCTGTAATAGTCGAGAACAAATAATGTTCTGGGTTCGGTGATGTAAGAAAGTGACTACCTGTTTTAGTTATAAATAGATTCGTGAAATTCTTAATAAAAACTAACAATTTTATTCTTTTATTTTATTAATTCGTATTAATTTTCGAATTAAAAGATCTTTTTTCTTGATATTTTTTTATGAACGTGTCTTTTTGTAAAAAACAAACAAACCTTTTCCTGAAAAGCTACTCGTGATCCCTATTCAACGACAAGCAATCCATTGTGTGAATGTGATAAGGTGTGAATATCTGCTCACCTTAGAAGCAATAGCTTCCATCAGTAACCTGTTGAAAGCGGATCGCTTGGCTCCGTTAGGTGATCGTACATCTACATCGTTTGAGTCGAGTCTATTAAAGCTACAGCAAAAAACTTTCACACATCTTTCAAATTTACTTTTCATCATATGAACAAAAAGTAAATTTGAAAAAATAAAATGTTTTTAAAAGAAAGAAAAGGAAATAACTGAAAACCTACCTTATTAGACATTAACCTCCAAACCAATAATCTATAAGAGATTTGATCAGGGATCATGATAAAAGAATTAGAAAATAACAAAACCTCTTATTTTTAATTTTTTGAAAAAATTGAACAGTTCTAAATTTATGAAGAAGATACAGTTCCGTTCAATTAAAGTACGATCACTGACCAAGTTTATAGCTTGATACCACGCGCACCGAGAAAAAGAAGGTTTATGAAAAAAACAAAAAAAAAGATTAATGTACGCAAGTATTCATATGTCTAAATCTTTACCGAAATAGAAGCGAATTATTACTTTGTCATTCGAATTCTGTTGAGAGAGATTACAAGTATCGATTATTATAATCTGGTCGAACTGACTTTCTTTCACTTGATGCGACATTAAGCGAAATTCAACGACTGATTCCAAAATTAGGTCCATTTATGAAGAATGCCGATTCTTCAACCGGCATTTTTCATTTCATAATTTGAATCTTCGAAGGAAAATAAGTTAAATAATGCTTCATTTTGTTTCTAATTTATCTTCATTCAATTTATAAACATTTAATAATTAACTACGTTTATTTTGCTTAAATTTATCAGGTTGCTTAAGCCTTTTTAAAGAATTACCTATATTAATAAAATGTTTGAAAGACGAAATCTACTAAAAGATCTACTGTCCATTTCCGTTTTTTAAATGTTTTGTATGGGTGCGTCCTAAACCTTTATGTAATTTGTTCTTAAAAAATATCGATGCTTCTTTAACTGAATAAAATCTTCGGTGGTGAAGAAATCCACAAATTTCTACAAAATAAATTAACGAATAGGCTAACTGATGATAAAAATCTTCTGCAAATGTTTTCATAAAATGTGAATTTTAATTTAATATTGTTGATAAATTGAACCTCTCATTTTATTCGTTTTCTCTGTATGCATGTGTATGTAAGTGTCTGTGCTTTTCTGTATTCCAACCTTACAGAAATGTGTTTCTGTACAGCATTTCGCGTATAGGTCCATGGGCCATGCGATATCCTCTTCTTTTCGAGGCTCCAACCTGTTGAATGTGAAGCGTATACACACAGACACAGCGTTGCTCAATATAGAAACCTGTTGCGCATTGATTTTCTTCGGTGGATTGAGGGAAGTTTTCAGTGAAAGGAGGAGGAGTGAAAGGAGGAGGAGAGAAAGCAACGGTTAAACATTGATGGTTATTAGACATTGCAATTCGAGAGAATATTTTTAGATTTTTCTTCTTTTTTTAACAAAGTGACATTTAGTAAAATTGGATAACAGCATTACTGGATGGCCTCAACAGTCAATATAGTTTGAAATATTAAATTAAGAAATAACAATCGCCTTTAAGATAATTAACAACTAGTGTTTAGATATTCAGAATGTTTGTTACTAAGACAATGGGTATCTTTCAGGAATGGTGTTCAAAACTGATGACCGGGTGGAAGCTTTTGAATCGGGGAATTAACCAAGAACATGAAAATATTTTAAACCTCGTAGAAGCCTAAATGGTTAGTTTTATAAATATAAAATCTGATATAAATGGATTATAAATAAATTGATTATATTAAAAATCTATCGTCATGTGTTTGTACGATAATTTGTGAAAGATGTTTATGAATTTAATAAATTTGTATTTCTAATTGATTCGTATTATCTACATCATGTACTTCTTTTGCTTTATTTTACAAGCAGGGAGAAGTTAATTTTAACAACTCGGATGAAATTCACGTTTTCTAAAAAAATAAAAATCAAGTTAAGAGAATTAGGAGAAGATCTAGCTTTTGAACAGCAATATTTTAGATTAGTCTAAAAGATGAATGCGTGAGTGTTTGTATGTGTATATGTGCGTAAGAGGTAATGGTTATGTTGACGTATGTGTTAATGTGCGAGAGACAGAATGATAATAATTACGTGTTTTGACATCGCTACATTTATCTACATTTTTCTTATTTTTTGTATATTAGTGGAAGAGCATGTTATATTTGTGTAGTGAAAATAGTACACCATTGATGATATGACGTTAGAAATGTTGAGAGGGGGAGTGCAAAAGAAAAAGGGGATAGAGATATGGAGAGATTGGGAAAGAGAAAAACAAAGAGCATATCAATGTATGCATTAGAGAAGATATCTACCGTTCAAGAATGAATTTTTAATAACCCCTTTCAATCAATGACTGAAACAATTAAGAAATTACAATTCTTCTTTTTTTCTTTCTCATTCTTTTTCCTTCCTTACACAACAGCAACTTACCCTTTGTTTTCTCTCCATAAATGGTTGTGTCATTGTGTGCTCTCATATATATCTCTCAAACGAATATGAGAGGAATTAATTTGTTTACTGACAATACAAAAGTTCTTCATATCTCTCTCTCTCCCTCTCTCTCTCTCTCTCTCTCTCTCTCAGATATGAGATTATTTCAAAGCCAAGTTTTAATAAACGATTCCGCTTAAACTGATACTCAAATAGCAGGAGGCATCATGTGACTCATAAATATACCAGAGTTAATAACGTCCACGCCCTTTAGCTGTTTCATGTGACAACTGTTGAATGAAAAAAATCAATTGGAGAAAGAAAAGTTACAATGAGTTAGCATTCAGATTCACTGGCTTTATTCTAAATCTTTTAATAAAAAAGATGAATAAATAAAAATATGTAAAAACATCTTTTATACAATATATTTTTGTCTACTTTCTTGGAAAAGTAATGCAATATCTCATAAAAAGTTAAAAGAAAAGTACATTGCGTTTTTAAGAATATTAAAATGGAAGTCTTA
This sequence comes from Acanthosepion esculentum, assembly GCA_964036315.1. Taxonomy (NCBI): domain Eukaryota; kingdom Metazoa; phylum Mollusca; class Cephalopoda; order Sepiida; family Sepiidae; genus Acanthosepion; species Acanthosepion esculentum. The sequence goes on from OZ038506.1 coordinate 67,233,820, forward strand.
AAACTAGTTCAATATTCTCTAAAAAGCTGGATATCGCCTTTTAATATATTTATCAAAACTTTTCACTTCTTATGATAAATGATATTTTTTATACTTTCCAGATTGATACTTCTTCAACTTATGCATTCTAAAATAAATAGTTAACTAATATTTCCGGGTTTTTGCTTAATCAGTATCTGCTGAGATCATTCTAAGAGTTAAATTTGACTTGACAGTTAAGATTTCCCCTATATTCCTAATGCTTGTCTTAAATAGATAATTGTTTCACGCCCTAGAGTCATTAAACATCTTTATTTAGAATTTTTACAAATATGACTAAATTTAATGCAAATTTTCTTCTGATTTCTGAAAATTCAGCATATACGTAAACAGTTTTTATACTACTTACTGAATGTTATATTTAAGGAATAAGAACTGATTATATCTATAGCGCAAGTGCACCTTGAATACCTGTTAATCACGCGCCTGCTAGTAAATTTCACGTTCTCAATCTAATCTATTCCACTTCACCTCACCACCGACCCTTGAGGTTAAAGAAAACTCAGTACACTTGTAACCACAGCATATTCGAGAAATATTTCCGTCAAAAAGCTAGATGTGTATAAGAATTTATCCCATCAAATTTCATATTTTAATATCTAGAAAAAAATCTTTAAAATATATTCGATATGTGAAAAAGTATCCAACATTTATATTTAAGTTTTCTACTATATTCCAGTGTTCCAGAAGAAGGCAATAGAAACTTTTTTCACATGCCTAATATTTCTCTTTTTCATGTGAAAAAGTTAATAAATATTAGTGAATTCAATAATAAATTCTACTCTTGTTAATTTTAAACGAATTCATTAAAAAAAAACGATAGTTTATTTGGTTTCCAATTCGTTGAATTTTCACGTTTAAAATTAGCCATAATTTTTTTAAATATCTAAGTTATAACGTAAATTCCGAGCAAAATGCAATTCTGCTTGTCATCTCCTGCTGATTCTTGATTGAAACGAATCGCTGGTGCGCGCCAGCGAGAAAATAGGTTGACTCAAGCATTAGTTTTGATGAAAATGATTTTGCTCAACCTGTTGAATACGTTACTAACGACAATTAAGTTTCTTTAAGTGTGTTCATTCCATTAACTGAAATCCGCAGAGTAAATTTGGAAAGGATTACAAGTATTTTTCTTTTTTTAGAAAATATTGACTACACTCATACTTTAGCACTCGGGAAATTTTGTTAATCTTTTACTGCTATAATAAAAAATATTATTCCATAAATAGGCCATACAATGTCTATATTAAACGGGGATGTGTCTGCGTTAAGACTTGGAAACATGTTTCATATTCTTACATTTTTAATAAGTGCCGACCGAATTCAAATTCACCTCCTTCATTATTAACACAAACATTAGTTATCTTGTTTAGAAATTCGTAATTTAATTTCTGAGAGATGTTTATAGGCACGCTATCTATGACAAGAAAAAAAAACAAATTATTGGTTGTAAAATGAAACATTTACTAATTCAAATGTCACTCTTAATAGTAATTCTATATTATTCAATGCTTGCTATTGTGATGCTCCTTTCTGCTAAGAAAGATTAACTTTATAATCGAATAAGAATTTCTGAGATCTTCATCAAAACTTTTTAAGATCCTTTAATATTATATTGTAATACGCGTTTAATAAACTTCTTATTTTGTTGTCAGTTACAGGTTTAGTGTACGTTACTTTATGGAATTTCACAAATCTAAAAATTAATTTAAATCACTTTTTAACTGCATACATGTGAAAAACATACTATTCCTTTTCAATGTGTCAACGAGGTCTTTTTCCCGGTAAGAAAATCCGTAGATCACAGTTATGTGTAAGGGCTCAATTACAGCATAAGTTTCTCCTTTTCAAATTGCTACAGAACAGGAAGCGAGTGCAAATTCGTTTCCTGTACAACTGACCAAAAAACGCGTGATTTACCCATTACCAATTCTTGTAAAGACACAAAATTGAAGAGACTGTAACAAAATCAAGTGCTTCAAACGCATTCGCAAAGCTTTCCGTTTAGAATGGCCTTTGCCGGAATCATTTTCTCCTCATTTTTTTTCATTATTGGTTCTAAATGTATGATCTAGTAAAAAGCAGCCAACCAATAAGTTCTATTCCAGATATCGCATTCATAAAATCTAATATTTAAATTGGATTTTGCTTATAGTAGGAAAACGCATCTTTTAGCTAACGCCATGTGAGAAAAAGTGACACCTGCCAGATGTAAATAATGAGTACCTCGTAGCTTTCCAACTTCTCTTCTTCCTACTCTTCTACCTCTTTATACTTGCAGAAGTACTACTAAGGGTACAAATAATAATAGTAATTATTAGTAGTAATAGTATTTGAAAAGATGCTAAATTGAGCCGTGCTGTGTACTCGGAGTAAATATATGAGAAGTGTATCAAGGAAGAATGATTAAGATATGAGATTTGTAAATGCCCTGTTGGGTGTCTGCTTGTGAAGCAGTAACAAAAAAAGCGAAAGAACTTATTTGATTACTGATTTACCTTTTTTGGTTGGTCAAATCGTTTTATCAACAACTCGATTAAAAATAGATATATGTGTAGGTCTATGGAAAATAAAAGACATAAAATAATGGGAAATGCGTCTCGAGGAATTCAGGTGGCTATCGATTGTTGCGCAGGTTCGCATGTACGCCTCAAACAGAAGAATAAGGATTTGGACGGCGGAAGAGTAGAAGAATGGAGACAATTTGTAAAATAAACAAATAAACAAATAAAGTGGTGGCATTCGTCAATGCATGCGCCCTTTCGTGCGTGCGCGTCTGTGTTTGCGTATGCGTGTTCATGTGCGTATGCTTTTGTGCATATCCATGAATACACACATACATGTATGTGTGTGTGTGTGTGTGTGTGCGCGCGCGCGCGCGCGTGTGTGTGTGTGTGTGTTCATGGACGTGCGTGTATGTGTGTGTGTTCATGGACGTGCAGCAAAATAATAACTTGTGGCAAGAAATAAATGGGAGAATGTATAAAGAAATAAATAAAAAGAGAGAAATATAAAGAAATACAAAGTAGAGCAATTAGGAATGCGAGAAAAAGTCAAGAACAAAGTCATCAAGGAAGGTGAGTTCGCCATCTAAATCAGCAAATATATTTTAAGTTTTGTGAATTTATCTTGTCTGAAAATACACTATATTATAATTCAATAGATTTTAATAATATATGTGTATTTAACGTTCTTTATTTCTTATAGAGACAGACTCCTTCGATATGCTTTCACCTGATGCAGCTATTTAGACAAAACTTTCAATGCAGTTTGATTTTTATTCTCTGTTCATTTTGAAAGAAAGAAAACAAGAAATGTCTACAAAAACAAAGATTAATCGTGAAGAATTCAGTTTTGTGACAATCCTATTCTGTCAGAGCTCTCTGAATCGTGGCTCCATGTGCACACCGGTGTTGAGGCGCTGGTTTAGGCACGAGAAAGAAAAGAAAGGAAATAATGCATGCGCTCCTACTCGCATTCCACACTCAAATAAAGAATGTAGGAAGTGATGGTGGGGGGGTGTTGAAAGATAGTGTGTCTGTGTGTGCGCAAAACGCGCGCCTATGTTTTGCAAGAAAAGAGAGAGTGTACGTTTTCTTGCAATAATGTATGCAAAACAATGTTCAGTGGTGATGGAAAGGAATAAAGTGTAGAGTCGCATAAATTTGCTCAGGTATCACGAGGATGCCGATGGTGATTGGGATTAAGAACAATGAAACTTTTCTCGCCAAAATGAAAACATGAAATATGTGAGTGATAGGGGTAACTATTATCAATCAATCAATCTCTCTCTCTCTCTCTCTCTCTCTCTCTATCTATCTATCTATCTATCTATCTATCTATATATATATATATATATATATATATGGAGAGAGAGAGGGAGACAGACAGACAGACAGACAGACAGACAGACGTACAGAGTATTACCAAATATTCGTTCAGCCTGAGTGTGTTTATGTGTGTGTATGTGTGAGTGCGTGCGCGCGTATTTATGCGTACACCCAAAAAACGAAGTGAAACAGCGAGAAAAAGAAAAGTCAAAGAGAAAGAACGATTTTTTTTCAAAATTTAATTAACCAAATATCGTGTGGATTATTAAAATACGATTCAATACAATTCTCGCAACAAAACCTATTCCATCATCGTACCGATAACAAATATGGGAACAAGAAAAAAATAAAGAAAGAAAGAAAGAAAGAAAGGAATAAATAAAGAAAGAAAGAAAGGAATAAAGAAAGAAAGAAAGAAAGGAATAAATAAAGAAAGAAAGAAATAAAAAATAAAAAATAAATAAAGAAAGAAAGAAAGAAAGAAAGAAGATAATGAATATTAAATCTACAAACGCATTAATAATAAACTTTGGTTAAAATTTCGGTAAAGATCGGTGGTAGTGGCAGCAACGATTGTAAACTCGTTGTTGATTGGTTGAGTAGAATGAAAATGTTGATGAGTTATTTCTAAAATCGAGTGGGCGTAAAAGAGTCGCAACAAAGAATTTGAAGATAAAATTTAGTTAAAACTTCACTGATTACCATTGTTCGCGAGTATTATTCAGAACTCGCATATTCAGACATGGTTAATCACTGCGATCCTTAAGTGGAAAATATATCGAATTTTTATTTTATTAACATGTCCTTAGTACTTCTTGTTTATTACACCCAGTAGTTTTTTTTTTTACTTCACCGTGCGCATATACACCCACACGCAAAGACGCACGCACATACATTTTTGTAAGTGGGTGTGCGTTGGTGGATGTGTGCTCGCGCGAATTCATTTTATACTCTATATCTCTTTTCAGTATATCATTAGCAACGTAACTGACATGGACTTTATTTGCGTGGCATATTTAACTATTAACAAAAGTACCCCAAAGAAAACAATTATGTAATTTTATTCTATTCAAGTATTAACTTGAACAATCAGCAATTCTACGCAGTGATCTATTAGATTTATTACTGATTATTCTTGTTTCATTCATCTGACTATCAAACATTACTTTTTGTAATTTACATTTGGCAAATTATCTCTATTAAATCTGGTAGGTAATTTTAATTTTTTAGGAAGAAATATTTCTAGTTCGTATATTAATTATTGTAGATAATATACATGAAAGAAAGTTATATAACTTTTTTGTTTCTAGAAATTTATATAACAATACAAAAACTTGATTGGAAAGAGGAGGTTATTAGTATTATAGTCAGCCATCTTGCAAGATCCCATTTCGCCAACCTGATCGGTTCCTTGCAAACCTTTTTTTAATTTCGTACAAAGACAGAATACAACGTAGGAGAATCTTCAAATAACCATCATGAATTTCACTGTGGGTGAATAATGGTGATGCTCTCGATTCACCTAAAATATTTGCAGGTTTCGAGAAAGATTGGCCAAGAGTTTGTATCTACATTAAAATTGATTTTACATACTTTTACAGTCTGCAGAATTCATGGCTGCTGGTTTTGTGGTCAAAGTACATTCACTCCTACCATTCGCTAAATTTAACTCTAGTTTTGAATGCGTGGGTGATGATGATTTTGTCAAAGACGCAATCCAGAGATGTTTAGAAAGCGCGTGCGCACGTATGCATACAACGATACACACTAAAAGACATTTGTTTGTTCCGCTGCATATATGCATAATTGATACGTAGCGCATTCGCAGTCCAGCTTAATATCAGATATAAGACTCCATTTATCTGAAAAGAATCGTTAAATGGTCACACACACGCACATAGCTAACTCGATAGATAGATAAATAGATATGGAAGAATTGAGATAAATTCACAAATGAAGTAAATTCGAAATAACTGAAGAGAAACGGAGTGTAAAATATGATGAGCTCATCATAAAAAAACAGAAAGATATAGAATATAACAATGACTTTTTATATTAAAGAGGAGAATTAGGTTTATAAAACTTAAATTTCTTTGTCACCTAAAATATGATCACGAACCTCATAGCTTATCATGGGACATGTACTAAAGAACAGACATCTAGTTCTAGCATACATTGATATGCGTACTTAAAATAACGAAACTTGTGTGCTTCAAAAAGGTTTTATTTGGCATTTTTAGAAAATTAACATAGCTGAAAATAATGACCTAAACATTTATTTGGTTGATATGAACCACATTTATTAGGCCATGATTTTTGGATTGTAGAAATGTCCGTGATACTGATATCGATTTGTTTCTCTTGTTTTTTTAAGTAGCTTCTTCTCTTTGACTATAAAGACACGTTTATATAAAAATGTTAACAGAAGGACAATGACTCAAGCTAAAGGACGTGATTAAAAAGAAAATCTTCACGTATGCATTTGCGTTTTCATTAAAATTCATTTTACTTCCTATGAAAATGTTGCCGATTATTTTTCTACGCTATACTCACAATACCAAATCTCATTGAAAGAAAGATACTTGTTAGAAAGGAAGAAATGCATAAATTAAGGCAACAAAGATCCTCATTAACAGTTTTTAGGACACCATTTTGTTTTGCTACATTATCTATTCCTCGATTCCTTTGTTTTAGGTCTTATCCACCTGGCGTCAGTTTAAACTTCCATATCTTCTGACCATCTTGATTAGAGTTTGTATTTTCTTTATTCCAGTTTCAAACTTGAAAACTGTCCATCATATGTCAGCAAATTTCTCTTTCCAAAATTATACTTAATAATTATAGTTTAGATAAAAGGAAAAGCAAGATAAGCCAGATAAGAATTAATATTCTCTTGTTCTCTGTCTGAGAGACTTTCAAGATTCGCCTTTCTTCGTTTCTGGGCGGTTCATTTTTTTACCCTTATTCTCTGCTCCCCACGTCGTTAATAAAAAATTCTGCCATTTCAATCCCTTCCCAAAATAATATACACACACACACACAAAAACTTGACACTTGAAATTGATTGACATTTAACTCAGGCATGAACGCACGGACTCACGCACTTGTATAAATATAAAATGGAAATACGCCCACGCATGAATTAACAAACGGGCTTTTTTATATTTTAAAAGCTTGAAAATGATTTTAATTAAAATATTATATTTCTGCCTAATCTGGACATACATTCTTCCGTTGCAGTTAGACTTAAAAGCAATAAGACACTTTGTTTCCACATATAACTTATAACTGAAAGTATTAGATTCCATTGTTTTATTTCCACAATACGCTTATAGTTCACTTCTCTAACACATTACAATGAAATGTCAATCAATTTCCCACGATTGTCCTATTACTTCTTTCATTTCTTTTACTCATTTGCTCAGAAATATTTTTGCATCTTCATAGTTTTTCCTCGGCTATTTTGTACTTCTTTATTTTCTTTTGTTCTATTTTCAATTATAAATTTGACATCTCTTTATTTTAATCATGCTCTTTCCCGGTTGATTAATGAATCATTTTATCTTTTCCATTACTGTTCGCTTTCTATACGTCTTCCTATGTAAGTTACTTTCTTCATCTTCATTATTTTTATGTAATGTACCTTTTTTCTTCACTTGATTGTAACCTCTTCTAAAAGGTGAAATAAAGCTTTTTTTCTACAGTGTAATTCTGCTTTGAATCCTTTTAAATTACCTTAAAACTTCTTCATTTACCAATAAAAAGTGATTTTTTCGTACGTAATAAAGCTTTGAGAAGAATGTATGGAATGTTTGGGACATTTTCTTTCTAAGCTCTTTATTTTGAACAAAGTTTTATGATAGCAATTATACTTTACTGAATATAGTAATATTAAAGGGTGATTGACGAATTCTTTCAATTCCTCAGGGTTTTTAGCATAAAAAATCATCAGATATTTCAATGCAAGTACTGATATACGTAGGCGTATCACGTGATTTAATTTTTACTGCATGTTTCGATCGTTTGGTAATATCTGACCATGTGAGTGTGTGTTTCATTTAGTTATTTTGTTTCATCTATTTTGCTCACTATCACATTTAGTATTTAGTTTACTCAACATCACAAAGGCCTTCACTGTTCATATTACTTTATACATATGAATTTATGAAAAAGAAATATAAAATTCAATTACAAATATAGCGTTGGAATTTTGAAAATATTAATCTTTTTCTCGTTTTTATTCTTAAAGATAACAAGCATAAAAGCACTTCTCAGAATGATTTATCACATGCTCCCCAGAATTATATATCACATACTTCTTACAATGATATATCACACGCTTACTTATTTGAATTTGCTGATAATGTCTTGAGACGACAGATGATTGCGAATATAAATGTATTTATACCGGTTTATGGAGATCGCAACGAAATAGGTGTTAATATATCTCCTCCTTAATATGAACAGATTCATAAGAGTAAATGCGTATATATCTGACCATGTTAACGGGTTCCTCTATACAGGCAAAACACTAAATTTCATACGCCTACTAAGTTGGTGACAGCTCATATAATTACTTTAAAAGTGATTTTGTAACAGTTTTGGTCTTATAACGAATGTCTGACTCTAAATAGCACAAAGTTGAACAGAGATGACAGAATAATTAAAAAGAAATTGAAAACCTCATCAAGGTAAAAACAAGAAGAAAATATTAACTAAGAATATCTCATAATTTGATAAACAATTAAACATTTTAAGAAGCTGGTGTTGCGAATATGAACGAAAAGGAAAGACGCAAAATATTAAGAACATTGTCTAAACTGATTAAAGCGACCTTAAATATCACAAAGAGAAAAGTGTAAGTTGAGGAAATAAATACATGAAACTGATTTCTCAACGGTAATTTTTAGCGATGAATGTAAATCTAGTGTTTAAATTCTTCATGTCAATAGCAAACCAATGGCAATTGGAGGATAACTGAAAAAGTCGTGCAATGTATGGAGGTAACATTTTAGACAGTAAAATTATAGGGTCCTTTAAAATTGATGATGGTGTCGGGATAAATGCAGATAATTGTTATAAGTTCTTGAACAAGACGTTTTTTTAATGGTACATATTACAAACAAAGAAGCTCTAAGCTAAACATCATATCTTGAAGATAATACTTGATATTGTGCCATGATCACTATTGCTCACCTTGCTAAAAGAAAGTTATAAAGAAAGCTAAAATAATGGAATAGTTTCTCCAATTTGAAAGAGATATGCATGATATTAAAACATAGCCTGTCTGTTGTCTATGATTAGACCAGTATTTCTTTGATAAAGGTTAAAATGCAATTATCCATTTTTATGATTTAAAGGTTAATAAATTTACCCATAAGATTGCATTTCACTAAATAAGTTCAATTAGTTTCCTTTAAATCAAAACTCGTAACCAAATGAGCCATCACATAGCAAGGTTTCATTTGGATGAAGCTGAAGACTGACGTTTAATAGAAATCAGGTCAAGGCAAAATATTTGAAACATGGTAAGCACAATTCGTATAGGAACTAACATGAAAATGTTGCCTATCATAACTCTTCACACTCACGGCATTTTTTTCTTTAAGAATTGGCATTATTTCTAAAGTCATTGAATTTAATGGAAAGAAATATTTATAATTCAAAATCATTACATTTATACCTATTCATAAAATGGGCACCTATCTTTAATATTACTTTTTACTTGTCATCTATTTAAAATCTTTAAAAATGAGAATATTTCAAATCATTTTAATTGTAATGCATTTTATTTCATTTTTAAGCTTCCACGAAATCATGATTCAGCTTACCTCTTCTGATACTGTAATTTATTACAATGCTGAAGTACAGGAACTAATGATTCGTGTTCATGATCATGTGTGGGGCTTTAATCAACTATTTGAAACCTCCAAACAGACTTCAGAATATAAATATTTAAAGACAGAGTTAGTCATTAAAATTGATCCTACCACTGTGTAATATGTTCAATCAGGAGAATCATTGTATATAAAATTAGCATTTTGTAGTCTAAGTGGAAGTTTCTTTCAATTGACTTTCATCCGATTATGACACCCAAATAGATTTTGTTGCAATATGTAAATTCAAAGTTCCTTTTACAAATGTACTTTTTTGGAAATTTCCACGTTCGGTCACGGCACTGTGTTTTTTGTCTCCTCACCATAATTGATGACGTCTAAAGAAATCGATATTGTTTGCTGACGTCAGAAGTTGTTTTGCTGGCAATTCCTGTTGATGACGTCACGAGAAACACTCACCGAAGAGAATAGAGTAACTTAATTTCATCATCTCTTCTGTTGGAAACACCTGCTTATGACCTCGCGATAAGATTGTGACGTCATTTCGCTTGATTTTATTTTTAATTAATACTTAGGTAAATACCCAATACTTAGTATAAATATTTACTTGACGCCCCACTGACTCAGATTGTGACACAAGGTCAGTTTAACGTGGGGAACCCGAGTGTTTCCACTCAGGCCACTGGTCTAAGCTGGCCTTAGATGGTCATAGCTCGTCCAAGCTGGTAAGAGCTGGTCTTAGCTAGTCATAGCTGTGATAATACCAGCACACAGGCCGGAGCACAGGTATATAAGATTAAACTGTTCCTAACTTCCATTCCGTTACGTTCAGACATCTAAAAGGAACAAGCCTTCAAATTTAACGCACAAATCACTCCGTTTGGGTTCGTTGAATTTCACTCTTTGAGAATCTTATCTTGAATTTACTCTACATTTTCTACAACCGTTCAATTTCGGTGCATTGGTATTACCGAGTTTTTTTTGGGGGGGTGGGGGTATCGTTTTGTCAGAGATTACTGTTATGACGAGTTGTGTTTGCTGTTTCAACTGATTACGAGAGGCTTTAAACATTCATCAGTTGGTCTTTGATGAATTGGATGTTCAGTGATATATAGAAAGAATTATAACTTTAATTTGGCACTTATAATGATCTTAATTAAGCAATAACATATTTACTTGAGAAATGTTTATATTGCCGGTAATTTTAAAAAATTGTTTCATGTGATTCTTTACAATCGCCTATTGATATAAAATTATATCATGAATAATGAACTGGCTTTGTAAAAAGAATAAAACGGAAATAATATGACTATCTACAATAATGCCCCTAAGCATGTAAACATCTGAAAACCTTTCCCCATCCAGACACACATAGGCACATAGCTGATCATTTTTGTAGGAAAGTCTCTTCATTTTTCAAAACTCTGTTTGACGCCATTCAAAATTTATTGCAAAGAATACATTTAAACTCATACGATTATAAGAAACAAGAAATAAATAAAAAGCAAAACTTCTAGATAAATAATTAACTAATGAATTAATCCAATGCGTTTTGTTTATTCTCGTTTTTATCCTTTCTTTCTTTTTGCAGATTTACAAGCGGCACATGGAGTCAAGAACTATTTTATCAGGGGTCTCTCTATTCAGTGCCTTACTGCTCCTCTTCGGCATTCTTGGGTCTGTGAACGGTAATCTAATCCTATTATTATTATTATTATTATTATTATTATTATTATTATTATCATTATTATTATTATTATTATTATTATTATTATTATTATTGAATGTTCAAACCGGTAAATTAAACGCCATATTTAATATTTTTCTAAATGAAATTTACATCGTCAGATGGAGGTGCATTTGAGTCTTCAGTTCAGTTATTAGAAAAATAAAATCTCACGAAATACAATGTATGTATTTTAAAGTAGAATTAAAGTAAAAGTCTTAGACATATTTAATTATGTATTTATATGCACCTGTGGAATATACGAGAGAAAGGAGAGATATTAAATCGAATTCATACATAATTGGTTCTCTAATGTATGTATTATGTGTCTGTATTGATTGATTCATTGTATGTGTGTGTGTATGTGTGCGTGAATGTGGGTAACATACTTTTCTAACGCCGTTAACAATCAGAGTTCAAGTAAAATCCAGAATTTTGAATGATAATTTCTAAGGAACGCAAGTTCTCTCCAGCTGGAAGATTGGCACAATGCCTGTCTCCGCCTCAGACCAAGTTTATGAGTGTAAATGTGTAAAGATTAATATAATATCGTGACACAGAAATATTGGTAAACACCCCCGCGTGCACACACAGACAGACAGACATTTTAGCAATATTCAATATTTATTTTTAAAAAATCAAATTCACTATTTTTATTAAAGCGGTATTTGTTCAAATATGCTTCTTGTTCGTTTGTCCTTTTGTAGGCTTAAATCCACTCGATTATGGGAAATCGATGTTTTAATCGGGAGATAAAAAGTTTTGTTCAACATGACTAGCTGACCAAGGTTAATGAGCGGCTTCCGTCGATTCTACTTTCTTTGGTTCGCCGAGAATAACACTTAACTGAACATGTTTTCTTAATTACATTTTTAGGAACTCCAAATGGTTTACGATGTTTACTTGCCTTTTACATAGACAATTATACACGCATACTGGACTCTAGCACCCGCACGCACACATACGCATACTCAGGGGATTTCTTCCATGATCTGGAAAATTCGGCATTATAATCTACACAGTATTATTTATATATACATTTAACTATACACGCATATATCGGGGTTCCTTGAATGATAAACACTGTGAATTACATATGCTCTTGTATGAGAATATAATGACATGGGATATATTTAACTTTCATCAGAATAGAAAAACGTGCAACCGAGCTAAGTATGTACTGTTATATTCTCTGACATCGAAAAGCACGAAATAGTAAAATGCTTAGAATATTGTATAGCTGTGTGTACACGTAATTACATACACATCATTATGCACATATGTACACGCATTGATGTATACGGGTAAATATATGTCTGTATATAATGAAGGTCGTATACAGATCCAGTAAATACCCTTACACTTACCTGTAGGCTAAGTTCTACATAAACGCACAAAGTGCCATTTGACCAGCGATGTATGTTGGCATGTGACTCATCAAATTGATTGGTAAGTAACATTTCAATTGCCAGTGAGCTGGTCAGAAAACGAAGAACACACATATTATATTGGATGGTCTGTGCAGTGTGTAAATGAACAAACATTTGATTGCACGAGAACATATGAGAATACAGTAGAAAAACGTTTTTCTAACCACAATGTATAAGAACATGACATTGAAGGGCGTGGTATCTGCATGAATAAATACTTATCTGAGGATACGAAGATTTGGTGGGTGGATCCTAATGTGACTACACCCTAAATACGTGGCGAAGGCAACTATGCAATTAAAATGTTCAAAATGTCGAATGTTAGATTCATGAAAATTACTCATCAGCTTAATCCATAAAAAGTACTGTCAGTGTCAGATTGAAATATCTCAAAGAAAGTCTAAGATGGTTCTTCTTAATATTTATCATTGTCTTTATCATCGTCATCTCCCCCGCCACTACTAATTCTATGCACACTGGGCACCCCGAGGCGGTGTAGTGGTTAGCAAGCTTGTCTCGCTAAAAAAATTACGCCTGAGTAGTAAGATCGATCCTCACTGAGTACTCCATACTTTCAGCCTTGTGCCACATCTAAACTACGCTTGGAAAATCCCTATTTCCGTGCACACACGAAAACCCCTATTTCTGTGCACACAAGTGTTGCTGAAAAGAGATAAGATTCTATGCTTGGACTGGTGGGCGTTTTACATAACATTTTATTAAATAATAAACTAGCTATTAGTAAATTAATAATCATTTTATGGGCGTGACCAGCAGATTTCAGACAAACTCGTACTCAACCCATTTAAATCCATCAATCTATGCGATAAAATAGACATTTATACTAAATTAATACAACCAAAATATTACTATTGGTTGATGCAATTAAAAATACTGAAAGAATAACGAATTGTTAAGTCAATAAGTTTCCTTTGACTTATAGTTGTCGGTAGCTGATAGCAACGTGAATCAGCCAGAAACGTCTAATGTGATTTTATCTTTAAAACCAAATTTTCATTTTAAATTGCATTATCGGCATTAATAATTTTTTTCATTTTGTCTATTTTATTTTCGAGACAGTAAAATTGAAATGTTCTTAAGCTCCGTATACATTTTTAAAACTTATTTTTAATCGACCCAATAAAGGCGATAATTCAAATAATAAGAGGTTACTGCGAGTGAAAGAAAATGAGAAAACTTTAGAAGGAACCGGCAACCCAGTTCAAAACAAGAAACAAGGGATAAACATATTATGTTCAATAGGCAGGCAAGAAGTGTGAACCGGGCAATAGGCGAACATATCTACTCAAGATGAGGTATATACAGTAGATTTCTTAGTCCGTGAAGAAATAGTCATATCTCTACTGTGTAAATGCGCAAATCTGGAAATCTAGTGGGCGTATACCCCCTCCCCCCCAGGCGGAAATACAAATAAATTTCGATCTGATATCGTGTGTAAGACTAAATGTTAGAATTTGAACACTAAGTTTTCGGTATTATTCTTTAGATCAACTTAGTAACCAGAAATAAAAATCTGTATTAGTTATTCTTTGTGATCTGATTGAAATTCTCTTCAATCAGTATTTGAAATTACAGACTAATTGTTTTAACCACACATAATATATATATTATAATCAGAATATATATATATATATATATATATATATATATATATATATATATATATATATATATATAATATTCCAATTCTTCTGTTTAATTAGATTATATGAAGTAAACTGAAAATTTTGAATATGTTAGTAAAATCTATACTGTCGAAGTTAATATCGAGAGAATTTTCTAACACAATTGGAAGATATTGAAAAACATATTACTTGTGGACTATTTCCGGAAGAAAAAGTAGAAAAAGTCAACGTAACAATGTATAATTGAAGTTCTTTGTCGTGCTATAATTTCAGATTTAATAATGCTTTGAATTTAACTTAATGTATCTTTCTGGAAAACGTTTTTGAATGCTTTCAACTTTCCGTCACTTTACGTTGGCAGGTGGTACGCTGCAGAGGCGCGCCTCTGCGAACACACCTACCTTCGATTGTAGTTTTGATTCGTCACTTGTCGACTACATGGAATCAAATAGAAGGCGAGCGTCTGACCTTTTCAATGCATGACAGATTTAATCACTTAGACTTCACACAGTACCGCCCATTTAATCTGCTTTCATTCTTCTCAAAATTTCAGCACCAGTTGCGCCCGTTATTCACTATTACCGATAAAGTATATTGTCAAAATGATGATTTCTTTAAAAATACCTAGAGATAACTTTATTTTAATTATTAGAAAGATATAGCCATGAATCATCAATATATTTTGGGAAGTGATGTAGTTATTTAATCAAAAAAGAAACTATATGATATCCGTTTGTTTCATTACATACGATAAGATTTTTCTCTTAAAACTTATTCTCTTAAAAGAACTAAGACACTTTGAAATAAGAAAACATGTACACTTTTGCAGAAAAGTTTTCCATGTACTTATATTTAAAATCACTGTCCAACTGATATACAATCTTTAGGTCGAAATTGAAAAGCAGTTTTAATTCAAATAAAACTAAAAATAACCATTCTGTTCTCTATCAGATTCAGCTTTTGTAAATTCTTTTGGAAGGGAATTTTAAAATGTAAAGCTTAATAATAAAATGTCTTACTGCATTTTTCTTAACGTCATCTAAGATCAAAATCCTGAAAAATATAGATTGTAGCAGCCACTGAAAGTCCCAGTTAACAAAATGTTGGGCAAAGAAAACTATTATTTCAAATTACATGGTTCCTTCAGAAAACTGCAAAATTCTGCTTTCTAAGCCTTTCGATTTAATTCCAGCAGTGCGAGTGTAATTACTCATCAGTTGTTGCTCAGCCCCTTAGAAATTTTTAGGTGCTTTTATTTATAAAGGAATATCAATTATATGTAATTTCTTCAATAGCAATATTGTTCGATTCTGATCCTTGTCTGCAAATATTAAGGATCATCAAATGATGAATTCATCATCAAATATTAGGGATTTCAAACATTTTTGAGAAGTTTAAATAATTTTGATCACTTGAAAACCCAGTATTCCAAGATCATATATTTTTTAAATTTTCCTCATTTCTTTAAAAATAAATCAGTAAAAGATGTATAATTAATAATTTGAAAAGCTACTTACTTAGACATATCTAAAACTTTACTGTTTACCAAACATGGACAACTGATAGTGCGGTATATTTGATCTAAATGTTTAGATTTAAATGTTAAATGATCTAAATGTTTAGATTTAAATGCCGCGTTGTACATGATGTGAAAGAAATGAAAGTCATTAATATTATATAAACTTGGATGCCTTCCAAAGTTTGACTTTTAAAACCTTCTGTCAATCTCAGACTTATGTTTCAATAAATTCTTTTTCATTTTTTTCTTTTTTTTACTTTATGTATTTCTACGTGTTGCTGTCGACGTGTGTAAGGAAAATCAGTAACCGTTAAGTCTGTGATGGTTTTCAGAATTTAATATTTTAACTATATACGCTTTCATATTTTCTGAACCATTTCTGTGTAAATTGAAGAAATATATTATTTATTTTGAAATAAATAAAGATTATGGAATTACATGATAACCACTTTAGATTTGTCAACACACTTCATGCCCAACATTAATTTTTGTATATCCAAATAACAAGTCCAAATATCCCTTAAAATCACAAGAGTTGTAATTTACTATAATAAAAATGTGATATATTGATGTATTGGTACCACGAGTCGATAAGTAATGATCCGTGGTCCAGTATCTATACAATTAACTCATTTTTGAAGATTGATGACATGATTATAATGTTGATTATGATGGTGGTAGTATTATTAATAGATACTTTTGTTGGTGATGTTGTTCGCGTCCTTAGAACAGTGATAGCGAAATTGGTCGAGGTTATTTATCTTGAATATATTTTTCATTAATCAAGAAATAGCTTTCTCCTTCTGCCAGTATTTATTCTCTGTGGCATTTTTCTATGATAATTATTGATTCAAACTAAAAAGTCAAGGTTCATTATTTATCCTTCTTTAGTATCAAATTTAAATGAAAAGATATTTAACGAAGTTAATTAAAGTTATTGTTTATCTTTCTTTCATTAATTGTATATTGCTTAAAGTTTATCGATCTTCATATGATTATTGAGCCACTCTCAAATAATGTCCAGTTAATCGAGGTTTGATTAGGCTTATGTGAGATTAGCAAAGGAAATTCTAAATTCTCAGATAGAAAGAGAGTTTATCGGTGACAGAAGTAAGGCCTGCTAGTTTCTTTGTTGTTGCGATTGATTTTTCATGGACTCTCTAGATTTACGAAAAAAGTGAATGCTTAATGGGCATCTAATAACATCCTTTGAACATTAAGGTGTTGTAAAATAATGATGTAGTATTGTGAGTATATAATGTAATTATAATGTATTGTGACATGTCTAACTTTTATACTTTATTCCATTTCCATTCTTAGCTCAGTTACAAGAAGATGAAGACGCAAGCGAAGAAACAGCCGTAGATAAAAGGTCAGGATGCTTTATTGAACAGTTTGCTTTTCTCGCTTTCTCATACTTCTTCGATCCTTTCTTTTTCTCATTCTTTATCGCCGCTTACACTGCACACTGGCCACAGTCCTCCTTTCTTTTCGCCACGGTGTGTGCGTGTGTGACTATGTATGTGCGTGTACTTTTATTTGTCGCCTGTTTGAGCAGCACGATTTCACTTCAAAGCCTTTTCTATTTTTCTTTTTCTTAACACCCCCTCCCATATATATATATATATATATATATATATATATATATATATATATATATATATATATACATATATATATATATATATATATATATATATATATATATATATATATATATATATATATATATCGACGGCTACCATATCAAAGGATGGTCATATAGCTTCAGCATACACCGCACATGAACACGTTCTGGATGACCTGTTGCTTTTCATATAAAACCATAAATATTACCATATAATATTAAAACTACGCGTGATTGAAGTTTATGAATGAGAAAGAATTTTGTATTGAAAACCGCTGGAGATTAATAGAGATATTGTGGAATCAATTTCGGACGTTTTCTATGGCTTTCAATGTTGTTTCAAGTAGAATAATAGCGTCTGGATACTCATAATATTTATAGAATAAATATGAAAATTTACAATATGCAGAACATAAGTCACTTTTTTCTATTTCTTTCTTTCTCTCTCTCTCTCTCTCTCTCTCTCTTTCTCTTTCTCTCTCTCTCTCTCTCTCTCACTTAAACCTTTTTCCATCATCTTTCATTTTTGGGAAGATATACTTTTTATAACAACTAAAACCAATTAAAATTCTGGTCTCACAATTTTTCACTTAAAATGTTTGCTTACATTATAAAAAAGAAGAATATCAAAAATGATTTTAAGAAAAACGAAGTATTTCTATAAGAGTATACACTTTACATAATCGGAAATGTTGCATATCTATTATAACGGGTGCATGGAGACACTTAAATGCTGTACATCTGTTGTTAAGTAATTAGCAACGTGAATGTACGTCAATACATTGGTTTTATGAATCTTTACAACAAGCAGAAAATATTTTTAATTTAAAAACTGCATGTATCTGATCAGCCAATCACAGACTACTTTTCATAATAATTTGCTAAAAAGCGAGAGATACGGTTGTAAATGTAAGTCATGTTTTGCTATTATATTTAATTATGAAGTAACCAGTTCTGCGTGTTACTTTAAATAAAAACTCGGGTGCAGACATAGAAATAAAAAGGAGTGAAAGGAATAAAGCAAAGTTCAAGTAAATGATGAGAGCCACCACTGAAATACAACAATATACAAAGACGCAATGATGGCTGATAAGGTATAATGAGAAATGTTTTCAATCTATTTAGAAACAGAAGATGAACACAGTTTTCCGTGTAATGGAATTGATTTAACTACGTAGCCAATATAAAAACAGAGAATATTATACTTCAGTCATTTAATGCACAAGTGTTTCCACCTGAAATTTATAATAATAATCCTATTACTAACACTAATATAGGCTGTTCCAATAACTTGGATCGACTTTAAATGGAATTAATTTTAGGCGTCTAATAATTTTTTTCTTTTTTTTCAGATTTAACAAATTAAGTCTTTGGCAATTTCAACCATGGAAAGAGTAACAATCAAACAACGTGTTAAAGTTATCGAAGCCGATTACGAAAATGGACGTTCAAAACAGAATTGCATTTCGCGCACTTCGCGATTTTTGGGGTCAACATAATCGACCAACCGAGGGTGCAATTGAAAACGATGTAACGTTGTTGTGCAGCGGTTCAATTCCTGCGCGCGATGACGAATAGAGGTGTCTGGATTTTCGGCTACCTTCTGGTGCACTGAAGCAATGTTTTCAGCTGAAGGGCGTAAACGAGCACGCAATGGTGCTTTCATATCTGTCACTGACCCAGTCTGTTTGAATTTACGAACAATTTTTCCAATTGCACTCTTGAAACTTTAACACGTTGTTTGATTGTCAATCTTTCCATGGTTGAAATTGCCAAAGACTTAAGTTGTTAAATCTGAAAGAAAAAGAAAAAAATCATTAGAGGCTTAAATTTAATTCACATTTAAAATCCGTCCAGGTTATTGAACAGCCTTTATTACTAGTAATACGACCATTACTACCACTTTTATTTCTACTACTACTACTACTACTACTACTAATAGCAATAATGATGAGAGGTTTCGCTGTTGTAGCAGAACACAGAATAGAATTGAAATAAAATGAAAAGCTTTATCTTGACTTTACGAGAGAAAAGGTAAAAAGGAGACTATAGTGAAGGAGACTACTGTTCCCATCGTTGTTGGAGATGTTGGAATAATCCGAAATGGCCTCGGGAAGTGATAGAACCAAACATCCAAAGAAAATAGAATGCATATATTTTAATATTTGGCGTTGATCTGTGTGTTTGTTTGTGTGTGCATGTGTGTGAACGAGAAAGAAAGTACATGTCTATAAACCTGAAGACATATCCACAGATTTACTGAAAGGTCGACGCAATTAATTTTAATAAGGAAAAATTATCCTTCAATAGAAAAAGGAAATAAATAACATATTTATATGAAATCTTACATCTTATGTTTTCGATATAATTAATTATAAATTACACTTAAATAAACGTGATTGTTAAATCTATAAGTCATTTCATAAAGAAATCAAGTAGTGCGTCTTCTAAATCTGTTTGCTTCTTCTCTACTACCTGCATGTCTAAGCTTTTGGTTTTAGTTCTGTGACTAAAGAAAAGTGACTCGGTTCAGACGAAGAAATGGACTTAAGAAACAAGTGTAATGTATAATTGATTCTTTATATGAAGTGAAAGACTGCTGCTATCAGAGAAAATGATCTTGTCATCTTTTCTTTTTTTCTTTAGCTTTGACATCGGTCTGTGTAAGTTTGTATTCATTTGTGTCTGTGTGTTTTTATTTTGTTGTCGGCGTAGAAAGTTAGCGAACTGTCATGTTTCAGGCCGAAAGGGGACGCGAAAAAGGCACGATCTTCTCCCACCCATACACTCTCACTCGCACTTACACTCTGACTCACCCAAGCACCACTCGACACGGACTGATATTAAGCTGTATGGACAATATGTTCCTTCTCGATTGCTTCTCCTTTACTTTTGTCGTTGTTTAGCTATTTCGATTCTATAGCCAACCTCCGACAAAGGTTGTGGAAAAGTCCCCGAAACTTCTTTGTAGATACGTGGTGGTTGCTAGCTGTGAGAGAAACGGTGAGTAAGCTTCTACTCCCGCTGTTAGATGCCTGGAAAGTAACACAGAATACAGCATTTTGCTACCTGAAAAATATTCCAGTACTTTGAATTACACGGTAGGTAGACATCTATAAATTATGATATCACGACTATTGCATCGTCGGTACAGAAATCATATTGTAAAGGTTATATTGTCGAGATCTTTAATAATCAGGTAAAAGAACTAATTTCAAAATAATATGACGTTGATACATTAATCATATGCCAATGTTTATGCATAATTTATTTTAAGATGGCTAATATATTTTTTCTAAAACAAGGATCTCTACAAATAAAAGATGATGATATCTCATAAATATGGATTAGTCTACAATACTCTATCAGTTTTATAAACTTCAGAAACATAAGAAGCAGTCAAATTATAAGATTAACAAAATGTATTGGTATGTGGCTACTTGAGTTAGAAAACTATTTAAGCGATCTCGTATTTCTAACTTTTCCTTTTATATGAAGGAGCAGAAAGTCTTTTTTAGAATCATCGGATAAATCATCTTTTTAAAGATGTGGATTACTTCGTGACTTTCTCCCTTCAGGGCTCGATGTCAATGTCTAGACTAGAAAAAGTCAATATTACGATTGCTGTTTTTAAATGCAGGCAGATCCCTGGAAGATGGGCGGAACACAATATTTCCACTTTTATTTTCCCATTAACATACGTACTCGATTAAACGAAGTAAGTATCAATAACAATCCAGCGTTTTTTTATTATATTTCAGTAAATCGATATTTAGTTTACACCCGCTACAGTTAAGATTTCCCTGTTGACAACGTCAATTATTCAATCCTCAATGTAAAATGAAAGAAAAAATAAGTTTTTTAAAAGTAATGTATTTTATAATCATATCATTATTGACCAAAAGGTTTGTATTATCATAATCAGAACATAATCAGGTCATTATTAACCAGAGGATTTGTATTATCATAATCAGATCTATTTTGCTATTATTCTATCACAACAAAGTGAGATCGCTAATTTTAGACCGTTTTCATTACGTGTTATTTTTTATTGCTGCTATATTTTAGTTTACGTTATAAATCCGGTTGTATAATTTTCATAAAGAATTTACATTTAATTGGAAATTTTATTCAGAAGATTTAGGGAGGAAAATAATCCATAACACTGCGTAACTGCTTTTGAATTCCGTCAAGGCTGGACAGTGAGGATTCGGTAGCACAAGTCCAGTTATGGCAGCCATACTCCATTTTTGATCTGATCGGACTCTTGTAAAGATAGAGCATGGCAGTAGGAATTAGGTACCTACTGGAGTAATACAAGGGACCGACCATTCTTCCAGCATCTTTAGCGATGGTACAAATATACGAGTTCTACTTGAGGTCTGGAACTCGGAGCCTCGTTGAGATTACAGCTGCTTATAAGGACTGGAGTAAATTTAGACTCTGCTCGGAGCTGTTGAAACGTTACTAGATTTGTTTTGGAGGTACTGAATGATACAAGCCTTCCACCCATTGAGCTGTGAAGGCTTGGTCAGCGAAGAACCATAATCTAGTCGTCTATTTTTGGAGGTGCACCCGTAAAACGTGGTATAATCTCCATATATATCTACGAAAGATCTGAGAATGTTGTTAGACAGATCGTTAATATAAAAGAGAAAGAAGATAGAACCGAGCAGAGAACATTGATTTCGTACTTCTAAGGACTGGTAATTGCCGACGATCTTCATAGATATACCTGATAGGAAGGACTAGATAACTGCGAAAACTCTTCCTGAGATTCCATAGCTGGAGAGTTTGTGTAGCAACCTCATATGTCACACTTTGTCAAAGGCCTTCGAAATATCTAATGTGATCGCTCTCAAGATGTGTTTATTATCATGAGTTTCACTGCTTTGTTCTCTGCGTGATGATAGTTAAGACACCAACAGTGGATCTAGAATTATGAAAATCATATTGCTTGTCGCTCAGGAAGTTGTTTCTGTCAAGGTAATCAGCAACCTTCTTGTTGATGATAACCTCAAAATTTTGTTGATGACACTAAGGAGGCTGATGGGGCAATATTGTAACGGGGACTAACGCTCACCTAGCTTCCATTGGGCTTGGAAAATCATTATCCTTCAGTCAGCGATTAAACAGCTTTACAAAGATTGAAGATAGCTATGGGCGAAGGTTCTAAACATCTGCCATGGTGATTTTATCTGGAAAAGTAACCTTCGCAGAGTCGAGGCTTTTGATAAATCTGGAACTTCAGGAGCCGAGTTAGAGATATCACAAAGCTTGTGCTCTGTGATGTGGGAAGAAGTTAGGTAGGGTATGACCCGTATCGTTTAACGAGGTGTTAGAGGCAATGTTCATTGTGAAAAGCTTAAACGAGGAAGTTTCTAAATAATGGATTTTTTCAAGGTTTTAACTAAAGTTATCTATCTAAACGAAGTGGGAATTAATTATTAAACTTTCAAAGTAGGATTGAAAACTATTTACAAAATAACAAAAAGTTTGAATGGGAAAGCTAGTTTAGAGATCTTAGGAATGACAAAAATATCATTGTAATAAATTATGTAAAGTTTTAACTTAACATAAGTTTTGGAAAGCTCTATGCAAACGGAAAACGAAAGGTAACGGAAAATCTAAACTGAATTTCGAAATATCAAATGTAACTGATAAAATAAAGAAAAGCAAATAAATATTTTGTCATTTAAATTCGTTACCTGTCAATTCCTACATAAATTAAATGCGCAGAAGAGAAAATGACAAACATACAATTAGATTCAAAGAAATTAATTGAAGAAAAACATTCTGGTAAACATTTATTGACCTATACGGCCTTATATAACTCATGATAATATGATTTCATCATGATAAGTGATTCAAAATTGAAATCTACTTTCCAGGTACATCAGCGATTATCTATTACCATTTCTCAGCAACATCGATTTAAAATGTTTTGTCCATATCGATATTGTATTGTGTGTGAGTTATATTTCTTTGTCTACATGAGTTTTACAATTTCCTTAGCAATCTGTCTTGTGGATTTCGCATATAGTTAAGCGAAACAATTGGTCTCCCAATGAGAATACAAACAAGAATATAAGGAAATTTTTGCACGGAAAATAATACAATTAAACGTGCAAAGATTTTCTTATTTTTGTTAATATATCTCCAATATTGTAATTTACGTTATTTCCTTTGGTATTTTTAAACAAAAATTTTTTAACTTTTACTGGTCGTAAACCGATTGTTCTCTGGCGACATCGGAATATTTTAAGATGGAATTAACTGATTTTTATTTTTCGGTTCTACTTTAGAAAAAGATTAGTATGAATGCGGTATTATAAAATGTGGAATCTCGCGTGTTTGATTCTGCTATTTTTTTAATCAAATCGTTAAAAATTCTGTGTCTACTGTCGTCAAGGTTTGCTTGTCAGTTTTGTTCTGAAATTGCATAATAGTCTTTTTTCTCTAAATAGTAATTATAAGAAAGACTTAAGATATAATTATTATATAAATTATAATCATAAATGAATGTATGGCTAGTGCGACTGGCACCTTTTTTGCTTCAATTAACGTTTTCAAACTGAGGCAAATTGCGAGGAAGAAGCCTTTTTTATTATGTAGTATTTGTCTTGTGATTTCTTGTTGTAGTTGCTGCTCTTTCTGCATTGTTGTCTTTACTTGGAATCATTCTTATGCACTTGTTTCATTTTTTAAGTTGCATGAAAATACGTTTCCTCTGATTCCAACTAGGAACGATTAGAGAAATGTTCAATTGCAGTTCCAAAGATAAAAGACCTGAGAACAAAATAAAACAATGAAATTAGATTTTAAACAAAGTAACCCCATTACAAGATTTTCATCCTTTAAATCTTGACGTCATTGAAGAACGTGTAAAGAATTTGACAGACTAATGAAATGAAATCAAGTGAGATAATTTTATCACTTAGTATTCATTAGCATTTAATATTTTTGGTTTAGATTACTGATTGCAAAGTCGTCCTTTTTCTTTGTGGTATAAGTGGACAGGTATTTGAACAAATATTTAACAGTAGGAATATAAGCATGCCAAAGAAATATTGTTTCAATCACATTTTGTCTTTTTGGTGTTGTTTTTAATTAAAGATTTTTGGCCTGGAAAAGAAAAGTTAATATCAAGTCATTCAATAATTCTACATGTGGAGTTATAAACTGCATAAAAACAATCAAAAAAGATTACCTAGAATTCCATTGTGACCGCGAATATGAATAAAAGAAAACTCAACATGTGTTTGTGAAACGTGCGCTTGACACCAAGGCAATTTGAGCAATTTTTCCTAACACACTCATACTAAGCATTAGAGACTTCAATATTTGTGAAGATGATCCAGAAGTACCTTGTGGCCAATGTGTATCCTAAATCACTTGACCGCAGCAGACCTGACTGGTGTCCATCTTCACCTCGTCCGAAAGGCGTCTGGAAAGAGAAAAGCACAAAGAAGAATCTTCATTCGTTCTCAACAACAATATTCCATAGCATCTGTTTGACACTTCATTGAATTCTATTCTTTCACTCAGCACACACATTATTGCTTTTAATTCCTACTATATACACGCTTGCCTTCTTCTATTATTGTTTTTATGATAAAAAGCAATTGTATTATTTTGTTTACTTACATTTATATTAACGAGTATAATTGTACACATGCATATAAAATTGTGATTGAGAAAAGAATTCAGATATAAATATATATGCATATATATATATATATATATATATATATATATATATATATATATATATATATATATATATATATAAGCGAAAGAGTGAGAGAGTGAGGGAGAGGAGACAGAGAGATTATACACGTGTTTATATGTCTGTATATTGCATTTATGTTTGTATGCATAGGTGTCAGTAATGTGCAATTCGTAAACGTAAGCGTAAACGTACAATTTTAGAAAAACTGACATTTACTACTACTACAACTAATAATAATAATAATAATAATAATAATAATAATAATGTACAAGTGATGTATAAGTGAAATTGTCGCAACCTTCAAAGTAGACCTGTTAATACAAAACTATATTATTAAACGATATAAATAATATCAAATGGATTAATTTACCCAATGTTATAGTCAATCACAACCTCAGAAAGACATCGAAAAGCTGTAAAACACTTTACCGCAAAATTCTTGAGCATCTTGACCCACTCCTCTTTGATGTTAGTTTTTACAGATTTGGGGGTAGGAAGAGATTGCTCTGCTCCAAATGCCCTAGCACGTTCAGGTCCAGAGATCTGCTAGTCAGATATCAGCAAAGTTATCTTCATAGAACTTTTTCATCTTCTTGGCTGGAAACACCGTTTGGGTCCATATATGGGGTAGTTGGTCCTGAACCATGGCAAAATATAATACGCTAGGATATTGTAGTAGCATCCATCTTTTCTTCAAACTTGTACAATAATGAGGGCATCTTTTTATGTTTCACGTCGGAGTTCAGGACACCGATGATCATGACATGGGCTGCCCTTAGGTTTACTTCCCGAGATACTGGTCTTTTCGACAGTTCAGATTTTCTTGTCATAGAAAATTGGAACAGCAGGCCCATGATTCTTGAGTTACCTGAGCACTTTTCTAGCTTCATCTGATGAAATTCCATGACAGCATAGTACAATGACATCATGGTGTCTGATTTAAATCTCAACTCGTCTCTTCTCATGCATGAAACGAATTCCAAACAAACTTACAATCCAATAACGAAATATTAACCTCGCTTGATGTAGCAAACTTATTCACAAATACTTTTCATCAGTATAAAATACCTATTTAAAAAGTTAATACAATCAAATTAAAACCTTTTTAAACCAATTTTCTAGAAAGAACAAATTAGAGTTAAAGACTCATCAGTATTGGTTTTCAAAATATCATCGACGAACAAATAAATTTTTATCTAAGGAAGTTTAGTAACACCTATAAAAGTGCTGAATATAGCATGAACAATACCAGCCTAAAGTAATTGTATTATTTGTACACATATATGTGTGTCTGTGTGTGTGCGCGCGCGTGTGTGTTGTGAGTGTATATATAATTATATACATGTATATATATATACTTATTTTGTTATATATATATATATATATATATTATATTGTGTATATTTATCTATCTATCTATCTATCTATCTATCTATCTCTCTCTCTCTCTCTCTCTCTATATATATATATATATATATATATATATATATATATATATATATACACTTATTTTTACTGATTGTATGTGTATCTCTACTCCTGTATTTTGTGAATCGTTATTCCTTTCAACAATATATTTAATTGAATAACTCTCACTTTAATACGTAAACACAACAATATATGCATATATCAAGGCTGAAACAATATATGCATATATCAAGGCTGAAACTAACAAAACATTTAATTCTAACCATTTACAAAAGAATATCGTTGTCGTTTCATTTACAACCACAAGAACACTAAAATTTTAGTAGTGAAGAAATAGATTATATTTATTTATATGCCTGTTTACGCACCTATGCATGCATTTATGCACACATACACACATATTGATAGGCTGAGAGAGAAATGACCGTGAAATCTTGTATGAGAATATATCAAATAATATATTGGTTATTTATTTTCATTTCTATGCATATATGCATGTAAATAATGAATTTGTGTGAGCATCATTGTCCGTGCATTCCAAAACTGCAAAACAGATTTGCTGATCAAAGCTTCTTCCATTTTCATTTCATTAATCATTGTTCATTTTGTACTTGACATTTTTCAGCTCTCATCCCTCTTTAATATTTCTAATCAATTTTGAATCCAAGGTCAAATGCCCACACGCGCGCAGTTACACTCCAAACATCTACATATACACCTGAGCGTGCAGCTGTGAAAAATCCATCGTTAAGACTGCGGAAAAATAAGTACGTCGTTATGATCAAACAATGATGATTGTAATGAAATTCACAAGTCATTGGAGAATTGGATTATTATTGGATTATAAATTATTTTCTTTGTATATTTAGTTATACAATTCTATGTTTTATCATTTTCCTATGAACGTGGCAGTATAATGAATAGTTTCCGCATTCCTTTCCTCGGTGTTCTCATCTTTACTCGTAAAATTGCCAGAAAGAATAGAGACTCTATACACAGCTGATTCAGTTATCCGCATATTATCACCAGCTGAGGATTCAGTTACCCGCATATTATCACCAAGTGAGGAAAGATGCTAATAAGTAAATATGAAGAGAGAAAAGTTGTATAACGGAGAAAATCGTTTTTTTTTTTTTGTTATTGTCGTTGAACCTTTAATAATCTGCATTTCCCTTCTATCTACAGTTGTGTCAATAAAATCTTAATGATTTTTGTGTATTCTTCTCAAGAATAATTATTCAGATAACAGCTTCATGTTACACTGATATGAATTGATTGAAAAGACTAAAATAGTTCCAAATGCTAATTTATTTAATTTCAAGTAATATCATAAATTACATTTGTTCCTTTAGTCGTAATATATACTCAAAAAATAAATGACATTCATATCTTTCACTAAATAATTATTAATACTTACAAGCACAAAGTGCCTGAAGACGACAGCTTATATACAAACCTAATTCAGACCTTCTAACCAATCATATCTTAAAGCTTAACTCCTAAGCATTGAATAAAATACACTTTGTAGAAATCACATGGTTGTTCCAGAAAATCATTGTGATATTTCTAGCGTGGAGAAACAACACTCTGAATGTTAGAAGTCCTGACAAAACATTTTGATACCCAGTTATTTTATGCCCTTTAGATTAAAAGTGTTAAGAAAAAAAGGGTTTGTTCTTTGAGGTCCCAAGTTGCATAAGTCTATTATTAAACTCCTTGCCTTTAAATGATCCGGATCCTAGATTGGATGAGAAAATATTTATAATTTGATGAAGTATTTTTCTCTGGTTTCACTATATTTGAGAAACTCTAAGTTTTGATGCTAAACAAATCTAACCGACAAAATATCTACAAGAAGTGAGACTATTTCTGGAAAGTTTTAAAACTTTATTGAAGTAAAAGAAATATCTCAATTAGAATCGATAAAACTAAAACAACCGATCAACTCAATCATTGTCGTTTTTGTCGTAGAGTAATGGTTAGCCATTACTACTGAGTAGTAAGTTCGATTCTCACTAGGTACCTATACTTGTGGCCTCGTTCCAAACTAAGTGTATAAGAACTCACTAAATACATACTCGACCTGGTGCACATATGTACCTACACGAGCATAAACTTAGCAAAGTTAAAGAAAGCAATCAGCAGGCAGAAATATACCAAAGCCATGCATCTTAACTGAAGAAACATTGATCCTGTTCAAGCGTCGTACTGGTCAGGGCAGACAGAACATCTTAAAAGGCGGCAAGTTGATGTGATAGGGGTGGACCGGACAGAGAGTAAGAGAGTATTTTCAATCATCTTGTGTGTTTATATATTATCTTTTGCAGATGGGCTAGACTCTCCTCCAATCCATGGTACGCCTACAGACGATACCCGTTCGGCGACTATCTGAAAAGGTTAGAATTTATTTCCCAAGTTGCTCCATCTTCTTCTGTTTTCTTTTTCATACATATTACACTTTTTCAAACACCTTGCTCTTCTACACGGCGTCTTCTTTTTCATTTTTTTTTTTTTTTTTTGCTTTTCCAAATTTCATTGTATTGCAGTTTAAGTTTGTTTTCTTTATTGCTATAACTTCAAGCTAACATATTCGTGTTTCCATGATTTTTAATTTTATTATATAAAAAGTATTTTTGATTACCAATTAATAACAGTTTCTTATCAAATTGGCATATTTGGAGGAATTCCTCTCAAAGGCCCCGAAGTGATATTAAACTAGTATCTTATTGTAACATCTACCATTGTCTCTTTCTCTAAATCTAGCCACATACACACACAAACACATGTATGTATGTTAATTTGTACTGACGTATCTGACTATAACAAAACAAATTTTTATCTTGGTCATGAATAATCAGATTTCAAGATTGGGTAAATATCGATTGAAGTAGATGAAGTAGAATCTTCTTACACCTAGGAAATTAGTACTATATAATCTATACTCACGACATCAATAATATTAACTCCAAGTATGAAGGCAAAACTTTGAGAATAATTTTTGAAAATAACTCATGTCTTAATTTTACATATGAACTAAGCATAAGTAAGAGAATTCCCTTTTTAGATATATAAATCGATTCGAATAATGAACAATTTAAATTCTCTGTCTATAAAAAAATCAACCCAAAGACGAAGATACGAAATAGTTAAAACTTTTTATGTAGCTCTAAAAAACATTAAAAAATTAACTAACAATAATTTTCAAAATCCACATAATAAACAAATTTAGAAAAATAAATAAGTAAATTAATAAATAAATAATGATAATAATAAAACAGGAAATAGTATTCCGCTATTCTACAGAAACTAACTACGTAACAAGCACAAAATAGACGAAAATAACATAAGAAATGTCAGACACTGATGATATCAGATATCGACAGATTAAAAACTATGAAGTGACTAAAAAAACTTTAACATGATCACCAGCAGCGATACAGTAGAAAACTCAAAGCTTCAATAAACCGATGTTTTTATGAATTCGCTTATCCACGCGGAGGATGTCTGTCTTTTGGTGACAATTAAAATAGTACATATATTGATTATTGGGGTGTGCGTTGTGGGGTAATGGATATCGGCTCGGAGTGAGAGTCGAGTTCATTAGATTCTCTTACGCACAAATACACTTGGGAAAAGTATGGATCGATCTCTTCCCCTCAGGTATGGGTTCTTTAGCCTTGGCTGGTAACCACTCTACCTATTAAGGGAAAAATCTGCCTCGGCAGTCATGTATCAAAAGAAACATGATCGTTCAAGCGTATATAACGTATGACACTTAACTGATTGATTGGTTAAGCATTCATTAAATAATGGAGTCGATCAACTTGGCACTTATCCAATAATATGTCAATTAAATCAAGTATAACCATTCAACAAAAATAAAACAATAAACCCGACAAGTCCTTATCAACATTAGCGAAAATACTATACCACATAAACTGTAATAAAAGAACTACAAGTGATGGAAGCCTTAACCATAAAGTTAATAATCAAGCATCAAAATATATATGTGTGTGTGTGTACGTGCGCGTGCGCACGAGTGTATATGCGCGTGCGTACGTGCAAGTGTGCATGTGCGAGTGTGTGTGCGCGCGCGTGCTTGTGTGTTCTTCCCACGCAAACTATTTCTTCCTTTAATGCATAAATGTTCTATTTGCAAAGGATATATTACCTCTAATATTCGTTAACGTAACATTTTAAGTACATGTAGACAATTTTATATCTTTTGTCATAAATTCTGATTTAAGATTTTTAATAATTCTCTTCTGATCCATTGTTTTCTGTTAATAACGCTCAATGCTTTCATTTTCACTTTTTTCTTTTTACATCTACGCTTAATTTTCTATCATTTTACTTCTTTATTTTTCTTGTTATCGTCTGCCTAGTTTCACTTATATTTTGTTTTATTTCGCTTCAATTTTTTGTTCGTTCCTGTTCCAAGACTCGTAAGATCCAGAGTATTTCTCCTCACCAAGTCACTAATATCTTTCTGTTGCAGATGGGGATGGGCTGGTGGATACTCATCGCCTTGGTAATCATTCGCTCTTGCGGCATTGTTACTTGCAATTCGCAATCTCCGGAGATTAAAGAATTTAAAAAAAAATGACCACTCGTATGATTATGACCTTTGACCTCCATAGCAAGACAAAAAGAAAGAAAAAGAAAGTGATTTTCTTTTTATATGGCCGATGTTTCCCAGATGTTTGTGAAGACGTTTCTTTGGTGCTTATGTTTGTTCCAGACGAATGCCACGTGAAGCAGGTCAAAAATTGATCGACGATTCACCCTCAACCAAGACCTTTTTTCCCACTTTCGTTACCGATGATTTTACACCATTTCATATACACCTTCAGGAAACATTCCTAGAAAGATTTACACCCAGGCAATCACATACACATAGTCATACAAAATCTGCGTAATTATTCCCTTTTCGTAATTAGTATCATGAATAAGTGTAGATACTTCTATATAACATGAAAATATGAAAAGTATTCATACATAAATGCTTGCATTTACTTGCGAATATGAATTATGTTATGTTATATGGGGGAAGCGAATATAATATACAAATATATATCAGGCTAATAGTGAGCAACTGAATGGTAAAACGGAAGGAACTTTTTCAGAATAAATAATGTTTTAATGGTGGAATAATATATACGTAGAGGAAGGGAACTAAATACAATAAACGTCGGTTAGAATCCCACATTGAAAGAACGCTGTAGACATAGGGATACTTAACTATAAATTTAGATCTTTATTTTAGGGAAAAAAGCCTCGTTTTGTGATTAACAATAGAAATGAAGGTCCTATTGATAAAATACGAGTAAAATATTTTTTGTGAGAATGAAATTATAGAAAATTTAAGCTTTCTTTGTAAAGCAACAATAAATTAATGATATCAATTCACTAGTGTCAATCCAGAAGAAGGAAAATTGGCTGAATTATTTCAAATGAAGTAAAAAACACCCAGCCTTTCTTTTTTTATTTTACGTTTCTAATTCAATGTGGTTTTTCATTTAGTCCATCCATAAAGTAAAAAGAAACTAATGAATATTCGATAGTCTACCATAAAACACAAATATTAACGGTTATTTCCCTGAATGCCAATAAATTGTGGCAAAGAGTTCAAACATAAAAGAGTTGATATATCAGGTCATCCCAGAAGTTCTGTCCGAATTTTGAATAAAGAAAACAAGTGACCAAATGTTACATTTAATTACAGATTCAATCAACAATGTATTTTCCCTGATTATCTATGGTTCCTTCCATCTATTAACAAGCTTACTAATTCCATTACTGTAAAATTCTTTTGGCTTTGATTCGAAGAACTCACAAATGTCAGTTTTAACCTCTTCCAGTGTTAGAAAAGCTGTTTCTTCCAAATGATTCTGTAAGCTACGAAACAAATGGTAGTCTGAAGGAGCAAGGTCGGGAGAATAAGGTGGATGAGGAATTTTCTCCCAACCAAGTTCTTCGATATTTTGTGACGTGATTCTTGCTGTGTGTGGTCGCACCTTGTCCTGATGAAACATCACCCGTTTTCGATTCACTAGAGCAGGTCTTTTTTTCCTCAAACGCTCTAATTGCTGACAGTATATTTGAGCATTAATTGTTGCATTAGGTGGTAAGAATTCAAAGTGGATTATTCCTTGGCAATCCCACCAGATTGAAAGAAGAACCTTTTGCACATGAAGTTCCCTTCTCGGCTGTGGCTGGGGTCCTTCCGTTTACCAAGCCACTGTCTACGACGCTTAACATTTCGATAACAGATCCATTTTTTGTCGCCAGTCACAAGTCTATCCAAAAAAGGTGAAACAAGTTGGCGAGAATGGAGAGAAGAGCAGATGTCAACTCGGGATTTGAGGTTGTTTTCAGACAATTCATGAGGCACCCATTTTCCAAGTTTAGGAACTTTTCCAAGTTGTTGAACATGACGATGAACAGTTGTATGGTTTGAACTGAGAACCACTGCCAATTCCTCAACTGATAAAGCAGGATTTTCTTCAAGGGCTGCTTCAAGAAGCTTTTCATCAAACTCAACTCGACATCCGGTTCGATCTTCATCTTCAAGGGTGAAATCTCTACCTCTGAATTTTGCAAACCATCTTTTGCAAGTTCTTTCATTCACACATTCCTCTCCATAAACTGAGTGAATGTTTCCAGCCGCTTCGGGTGCTGAGTTTCTTTTCTTGAACTCATAAAGCATTATGTGCTTCAAATGATTCTTGGGTACTTCCATGTTAGCAGGGTTTTAATCAAACAAAATTTAATTTTATTGTTCTCTGAAATAAAATTTGATCAGTTTAAATGCATCTAAACATAAAAATAATGTTCAGCTCCATTAGACATTATAAAATACTCTTTAAATTTCTTTCATTTTAACAAAAAATTAAAATTCGGACAGAACTTATAGGATGACCTAATATTTAGCATTGCTGTTTCTCAAATTGTTTGTAATTGATATCTGCGAAAAGCAACGATGAATATTAATAAATATTAATAAATATTAAAAGCAGCCATGCAAAGAACTAAAATTAAAAATTTCATATAATGTCTATTTTCCCATTCTTGTTAAACTAAATTAATTGACAGATATACGATGCGAGTAAATGAACATTACAATGTTTTTATATATTAATATGTTTAAGAAAATATTATGGTTTCTATCATTGATAAAAGGCTTTGTTTTTCCCATATATCAAGAGATTTGTTAAAAATATTCTTTTATGATTTTATAATATTTCTTAAATGATCGCAATTAGAAATATTTTTTGATTTTGTAAGTTTTTGGGGTAGGCTTTGGGATAGATCCATTGACTTTTATTTTGGGGGTTATCATCTATTTCATGTATTACATTCAATTCCCAAGAGACAGCTTAAACGATATTGACTAAAAGTGTGAAGTTCTTTGTATATAGACTATTTCATATCGAAAAAAGCTTCAATTTCGAACCATCAGCCATTAATTCTATAGTTTTAACTATATTATCTATCACAAATTACTTTTTAAAACATGTATTTTGTCATTTAAATCATTGCTCGGAAAATTAAACTTATTGTTTGTGTTGTCAATGTTAATACTACAACGTAATAACATCAAAATTTTTAAGATTATTCACAAAGTTATAGAGAAGGTATTTTGTTTTATTAATTACATTAAGTGGCAAATAAAAACAACTTCCAATAAATCAAAGACTGAAACAAGAAAGAAAGAAATGAAAAATGAAATAATAATTAAAATATAATTAAAAAGAACTTTATTAGCAATAAGTAAAAATTCGATCATCATCATTTTAAGATACATTAGTAGTATTCGATATCTGCGTCAGAGAAATAATTTGATTTAAAGGAAAGTATATTAAAAATAATGCTATAACCAAGAATGCTATTTAAATAATACAGTATCATTCAGATACTCAAAGTGTTGACTGACTCTAATTTTCGAAGATTGAAGAAAACATTAGTTAACAAATAAGAAATTAATGAACAAAATAGTAAGTAGTAATAGATTAATCGAAGATCTTTAAAGAAAATTGATTGCAGAAAGTTTAATTAACTTGAAAAGGCTATCGTTTTTTATTGTGATGTAACGGTGAGAAACATTATTATTATTCGAGACGTGAAAATAGCAAAACGATACTTGTTGACAGCTCACAATTTAGAAATGAAATTACCATGGGATGATAGATCGATTTAATATGTAAAAAGTAGGTTTTACAATCGACAAATGGTGATGGCGACGATCATATTACCTAAGGTCAAGATTCAGTCGAATCAGCGAGCAGAAGGTACTTTTTAAAATGTCATATGTATCATTTATATAGTAACTAGTCTATACTATAGTTACTGATTATATTCTCGCTAAGGAAAAACGCTGGAGGTTATATTTTGAAAATAATTCGAACAATGATTAAAAACCATTTAACTCATGAATAATTTCATGAATTAAGATAGTTTTAAATTTAAGCTATAAGGGATTGTAGGGGAGCGACTCTTTTCCTATAAGATTATACTGGGTAACACATACTGGTATATGGAAGCCCAATTGAACGACCACTTTCTTCCGACCTGTTAGGACAGTGCACCATCCATTAAAGCAGTTGCATTGCATTCAAAACAATACATCTGGCAAATATTTCTATTTTTCTTAAAGTACCTTGAAGTACCTTACTGATTAAAAAACAGAACAAAACGTGTTCTAAAGACATGCTACGCACAGCAGATATACAGTAGACAAATACTTGAAATGATGATCAACAGATATTCAAAAGCTTTTATCGCTTTACGATGATTTTCGCTATAATAAAATGTTAAACTATAACATGTTTGATCATATGACTGGTTAGTTTGAAAATACTTTGACTATAGCAATGTCATGTTACTCTCAAATTATATATAGTTTATATACAAGTTTATATCTGGTTTATGATATTGCGTTGCGAATAAGCTGAAGATATCAAACATATTTTAAAATCACTATGCTTGTACATCGATGATCAGTTCAATATATTTGTTTCAAGTGCAATATCATTGTACATTGTAAACTCGGCTAGGGCCAAAGTAGCGGTCATGGGGTTCTTTTTTTCTTTTTCTTTTTTAATATAGAAACTTTATATATGTGAAGTATATATTATGATATTGTGGCCTTATGCTAAACATAAATTATAATAAAGGTTTGTGCGAGCGTCATGATGCAATGAAGGAAAAGCAGATTACTAGAATTATAAATATGTATGACGCATGCGCGTGTTTCAAAATCAGTTTGATGGATATTCTAAAATTTAAGCAGATACAAATAAATCTAGAGAATTTTATTAGTTGTTGATTTGCTAAAGGTAGATCAGTGCTTGAAAACAACTCAGGTTCAAGTTGTTTTGTTACCTGGAGAAGTAAAAGTACAAAATAAAAAGAAGCAACGTTGAAAGGCCACATTTTATTTCAAAAGAATCAAAAGACGATATATTTCGATTAAAATGCAATACAACTCTTAAATACTTCACACGTTTAAGCATTCAATGGTTTGTATACAAGCTAGAGATCCGTTACGTAGTGGAGGTGAGCTTGTTCGTAAATGAATCTCACCAATAAATGCATAGAACGAAAGAGAGGGAGAGTCCAGCCTAACAAAACGAACTTCAATCGATAGATTGATATGTAAATAAATGGCGGAAATTATTATTACTACGAAAGACAGAAATTACTCTTACGCTGATATAACTTTGCAAGAATGTATATTTTAATTAGTATTTCTTACCTTTCAATACAGGGAGAAAAATATATATTTATGGAGTCTGATGCTTCTATATATGAG
The DNA here is from genome assembly GCA_964036315.1 of Acanthosepion esculentum. Classification (NCBI taxonomy): domain Eukaryota; kingdom Metazoa; phylum Mollusca; class Cephalopoda; order Sepiida; family Sepiidae; genus Acanthosepion; species Acanthosepion esculentum. Next base: position 67,270,448 of record OZ038506.1, read on the forward strand.
CGAAAATAAACATCTATCCGCATATTCTATAGTCTGTTGTTCTGAATTACAATAAGTTTCAGTTTCATGAAATATCAAAGACACTTTATAAATAGCGTGTGTACGTACTCAAAAATAAGTGTAACGTTAGCATGTTATAGAAAGAAATATAATTGTACATGTAATGACATTTGATTTGCTATAAGAAGCACAATCAGAAAACATCAATGATTTGTTCCTTTTCCAATCAGATTTCCTACATATCGTAAAATTTAACTCCTAATGAAAGAGATCATGCCTACCATAAATCGATATTTGAAAAATCATTTTCTGTTCATACACTGGGAAAAATATCTTCGGTAGTTTTAACTTCTTCAACATCATTTTGATTTCTTCAAGTATAATGAGAAAGCCTACTTTCTTTTTCATGTAACTTAGCATGATGACAAAATTAATAACAATCAGGAGAATCAAAAACATTTTACAGAAATCCAATTAGAATAAAGAATTGATCATAGAATTATTTCAGTTGAGCATAAAGCTCATCCTCATCAGAAATATGTGGTTTATTATAAGATCAATTTATATTTCCATTTTATGTTTAAAAAAGACTATTTTATCTATAATTATATTTTGTTGTTTATTTCATCCAATATAGATACGTACAGTAAGCTATCCATATTGACATTACGAAAACAACACAAAGTTTCTTTGAGTTTTATTTAATCAACAGAGAGTCACTTGAGAGCTGTTTTGTTGATTTTGTAAAAGAATGGCGTTTACGGACCCAATGAGTGACCCAAAGAAACAGCAACGTCTTTATGCGAAATATCGGCAGTTTCCAAGAAAATCTCATATTGACCAATTATTGTTTTGGTTTCCTTACACGGAATATGGTAATTCCTCTGCATCAAAATGAGAGGTTAAAGGTCAGATCATTATTTCAAGCCAAAACGCGAAAAATTTTTCCATTAAAATCTTCTTGACATTTTTGCATGCTTTATATGTCTATTCCTTTCTTTTCTTTGAGGATCACTTTTTAAAAAATCACTTTCACAGGTGTGTTTTTTGTGTGTCATATTACAAAACTTTTTTATTATTATTATTATTATTATTATTATTATTATTATTATTATTATTATTATTATTCACAATTTCTGTTTGACTTTTCTTCTTTCGTCTTCAATTTTAAACATTCTGTACTTAATATGCTGTTTCTCTTCTTGTTGAATGCTACTCTTATCCCCTTTTATCTTCAAAGTTCTCACTCTATCCTAATAATAATAACAATAATAGTAAATTCCGCTCGCTCCAACTGCCTTTGTCGCATTGCTATTTGTTTTGTTCCTTTTTATATTTGCTCTGCATCTTTTTTCTTCAATCTTCGGATACAATCGGAGATTTCTTTAAGAAAAAAAAGTGCTGAGGTAATGAATCGTATTGTATGCTGGATAGTAAACAATTTGTCTGCCTTTCTATTTGTGGTGTAGTCAGTGTTATTTTGCCTAAACTTTCTCTTCTTTGAGTTGTTATTTTTTGGAATTTAAGATATTTTCGATATATTTATTTATTTTTCATATGAACAAGATATTCTCTAAGGATCTACAATTGTTTGGTTACAACATAATGTTTTTTATAACTTTCTTCATAGAAATATATAAAATTGGGTCACAATTTACAGCGGAATTTTCTTTCTATTTGATGTAGCCAAATATTGTTATGATTTCATATTTAAACATCAGTGAAGAAAATCAAGTCGTCATTCTAGAATTTCATCGACTTATATGATTTTCTTCGTTACTTTGTCTTTTGGTCGGAACGTTCGTTGATCATCAACTATTTGCATTTGATGGCTGTTTCAGTTTTCTCTCGCCGCATGATCATCTAGGTCCAAGTCACTCGTCTGTAGAATTTGAGTGATATATGATGAAAGTAAATTCCGATCGAAAATGGCTGAAATCATGATTCAAATAAGTTTGACTCAATTACGGAAATTTCTTTTCATTGCAATTTATTATATTTGCATAAGCTTATAAATATGGAAATTACGGATTTTATAAACAGGGAACTTAACAAACACAAACAAAATTTTGCAAATACTCAGATAATCAAAATAATCACAAAAAATAAAGATCCTTTCAATTATATCCTTCCAAAGTATGTACAAGTACATGTAACACTCCTAAGCAATAATTACGAATGGGTTTATAAACTGCTTTTGTTTCATTTTATTGCGACATGGAGAGGATATATAACAAATATTTTAGCGCCATAAGAGCCTTCATATTATAATTGTCGCTAGGCCCGAAAGTAGGTATGGAACTGATATTTTCAACTTGGTAGTAACAAGAAGTTAGTTTTGTAAAACTTGTAATCTCTCAGCTGTTAAAGAAAAATTAGTAATGTTATACTGTCTATTAATAAAAATACGATTGCAACATTTTAAAATGCGTTATAAAATGCCGTTTTTATAGATTTTTGTAAATTGTCCATCTTGATTTGCAGAATTGCTTTCAACTTTCAGGATTTTAAGTGTATTTTACAAATAAAACAGTCAGAAAAGTCAGTGACCGAATTTTAACCAGTTTATAAAATATGCGTAATACTAAATGTAAGTTAGATTTCTGTTTCGTATAAAATTTAAGATTTAATACATATATAATTATATTTATTTGTAAAGTGAACATATCATTTCACGTTTATAATGTATAATTTATGGTCTATTATGCGTTCAACTATTCTTCTAAGGTTTTGGCAATAAAGAACTTCTCAGCATGAGAAATGAATGATGCATTCGAAAAAGATCACTAGTCTAGATAACATGTCAGGACCATATGACAGACACTTCTTTGGGTTTTGTCAAGAATCTCGAGATATATAACAGGAGCCCCAGACCAGATATGGCAGCAATATTTAATGCACGGACGATTAGTAGATTTATGAATGTACATCACAGTGAACCAACTTTTGTAACAGAACTATTGTTTTAATATATAATCATTCCAGTTCATTTTAGCAGAAAATGTGAGACCAAGGAGGCGCAATGAATTGCTCTCCTGGTGGAAGACATGCTGATGGAAGGCAAAATAATTCTTTATGATAACTAAATGCTATAAGTTTTTGTGGTGTTAAAATTTATTTATTTAGTCATTTCATACTCCAGTATACTGGTTGAAGGTAATTTTCAAGACCAGCTACCAATTTTACTTTGTCGGACCTGTCGGACTTACTATTTAGAGAGAATTAAATAGTTCTATCATCCGCATAAATACGGTGTTAAGAACTGAAGGTCGTTGATGATGATAAGAAATAATGTAGAATCAAGGATAGTACCTTGGGTGATTCTCGCATTAATTCCAAAGATTCTAGAAGAGTGGTCATTCAAGACGACTCTCATTACACGATTTGTTAAAAAAATGTTAGATCAAGTCAAATATTCGACCAGAGACACCATAAGCCTTCAGTTTGTGAAGAAGACCAGCATGCCAAACCTTGTCAAATGTCTTTGAGATATTTAAAGACAAAGCCATAACCTCGTCGTTTTTATTTAATAGTCAAATTCAGAAATAATCGTTAACACATCGGCTGTTGACAAAAGTCAAGTTGTTTATCTGAATGTAGTCCAAGCGAGATGTTTAATCAATTCGGCGTTGATTAGAGCCTCTAGTAATTTGCCAAATGTAAATGATTAACATGACGATAATTCGAGGGATCAGAAGGTTAACCAGAGTTCTTAAAGACAAAAGGAGATTTCCAACAAGCCGTTAAGCAAGAAGCATCAAGTCATTTGCTGTGGAGTTTGGAGAGAACTAGAGTCAGTTCAGGAACACATTTCCTTAGGACAATTGCAGGAATACCGTCAAGTCAGCATGCCTTGCGAACATCTAGTTCGGAGGGGATAGCAGAAACCATGGATGGAATTATATTTATATCATTCGGTATAAATTCCGTTCCAGGTGGAAAATGCTGGTGAGTTGAGAGTCGAGTTAGAAGAGAGTTTATGAGCAAAGCATTCTGCTTTATCAGCAGTCAATAACAATACGTCAAACTGATTGAAAAGACGAAGGATTGAGGATTCTTTTCTTGTTGAGCACACACCTACAAAACCGCCGGTAATCATGAGAACCAAACTTCTGAGAGGATATACGGCCTCTAATTCTATCAGCGAACCGTGACTTGGCCTCGGTGAGGACACGCTTCAATCTATTACACCGAAGCCGATACAAAGCGGCGCCTCTTAAGATTCGAACTATCATACTTGTAGCGCCAGAAGTGATTCTTGTGGGTTTTAGCAGCTGAACAGGCAGGAATCGATTTTTCTCTTCATTCGCAGTTTACGTCACTATTATCTGCACATTTGAAGAGCTCTTCTTATTTTATCCTTGTGGCATATATGACTATAAAGTAGTGCAACATAGTCTGTGTCTTTTGGTCACTGATACACATATCCTGTAGATCTAAAAGTTTCAGTTTGAATTCTGAAACTGCAATATACACGTGTTACTATGGCCATTCATATTTGAAAAAAGGTTCCTGAATCTTCATAATCTGTTTCCATTTACAATGACTAAATAGAGATCCGTGCACCATTTTGTTTTAAAATGTTACTTTAAAACTCCAAATATGTTATAAATTGAGATAAATACCACCTATTTCAGTTAATTTGCTCGTAATGTTCTGTATTGTGAAGTTTGTTATTGCAAAGTTATTCAAACCGAGTAAGCGAGAAACCGACTGAACTAACGGAATTTAGTTTTTAGATTCTTACTCTCATAACTTGTTTCAATTTTATGTCATTTGCGTGGCAATTTTGTATTGAAATTATCATCATTTGTATGAAGATAATTTTATATATACATGTCCTAAAAATTAACCATTGTCACCGTATGTAAATAGTTGGAGAATAATTGACTTTATATGTGATTATATTCACTTAAAGCAATTCATAAAATTCGGTCATTTATCAGCTAATTAAAACAAGTATCAAGTATTAAATATATTTAGAATACATTTTTAGACGAAAAAGTTGTGTCAAATACTAATTTTTAATTGTTTCTTACTAACCTATTTAATTTTGGAATTTTAAATGTCTTAGCATTACCAACTGGAATTTAATAGATTGTATTTGATTAGAGGCAGACGGCAAGTTAAAAACACAATGTCATGCATGTGCGTCAATTGAAGCATATTCTGTGTCAAGACATCGGTTGCACAACTTTCATTTTCATTCATAGGTGCAAGATGGTTGGAGAACTGATAGCAGCCCTACTTGGACTTTTTATTGACATATGAGGTGTGAAGCAGTTTTGAAAATGTTTGCTCCACAAATAAAACCCAGATAAATCGATTTATTCCTATTGTGTTATTGATAAATCTACTTATAATACCAGTTAAACAACCGAATATGACTAGCAAATATGCATGTATTTGTTATTTTTCTTAAATATACCTGTAAGCAGTAAATTAAACTTACATGTACTTAATACTTACGTATTTATGTATATTTTCTGGTAAAGATGTTTTATATTTCCCGAACAATAATATAAAAAATATATAATTTTAACTCACATTGTACAAAGTGTACACAGCGTAAAATGCCGAGGTTTAAAGATCCTGAAAGTAATGCAACATGCAAATCGTATTCGATGAAGAAAAGATTACTAAAATTCCAAGTTTTGAATATTATAAAACACAATAAAACATAATATTTCTGTTTCACTCGTGTATCAGTCTTGTGAAACGTAATCTGCATGTTTTAGTTAGTTAGTTAGTTAGTTAGTTAGTCAGTTAGTCAGTTAGTTAGTAAAATAGATAGATAGAAAGAAAGAAAGAAAGAAAGATTATCGTTATACGTGTAGAATACGCAATTCTCAATCATATACAAGTAACATGCATTCATTTATCTGTAATATGCATGTTCCCATACACCCCAACTATTTTAGGCTTTTGCGTTTTCGTTACGGCACAAATATTTAAAAGATTATTTTCTAAGTATGCCATATACATTTGGAATAAGGACGTAAGGACCAAAATGTAATTGGAAATATTTTAAATGTTAATTTGTAATTTTTTTTTTATTGTTTTGTTTTTAATCGAGGATTAATGTACTTTTCGTTGATAATTTATTTTTTTACGAAACTAAAATATATTTTTTCTTCTTCTCTTGTGTTTAGGGTCCGCATGCCATGGTTACTTCTCCCTAACAACATGTGCTTCCGTCAACGTTGTCGTACAAACAATGACTGCTGCCGTCGCTACAATATCTGCGATCGTTGGGCAAAGCTATGCTACGACTGTTGGTATGGACACCCTTGCACCTCCTCCAAGGATTGTTGCGAACGCTACCCAAGATGCAGCCCTTCTAAGCGTGCCTGCACTAACTGAAATCCTCTAACAAGTTTTCACTTCAGGAAATCTTAGAAACTATAAACCCTTTAAAACGTACAAGACTTGGCACGGACACACTGAAATGGCCAATGACACATCAACATTGAGTGTTTCAAAAAGAAATTCCCTCTCCCACCCAGAAAAAAAGCAAAAGGACATGAAATTCTTCTTACCTTCCAAGCAAATACACACCCAAGATTTGTAAATCCTACCTATATATTTATATATGTATATCTATACATGTATTGACCACACTCTGTATGTATATATGTGTATACCTGTACATATATGTCGATATATATACACGCGCATACACATTTTGTTGTCAGATGTTGCATACGCATGTGTATACATGACACACATATGTAAGTGGATAAGAAAAAGAATCGAAGGAAGACCAGAAAAAAAGATGAAAAAGGAAAACACAAAAAGCAGCAAAACTTCGACATCTCATCGTTTTAAATCAGTTTTGTGACCCATAATGCATCACACTATTTCCTCCCCGCGCAGCTTCTAAGTTTGTTTTCCCTACCATACTGTACGTCGTTTTACTCTTCCCCGACAATAAAGTACTCTGTGCTAAAGTGCTGTCTATGGCGATAAATTATCTGAAATCTCTTGTTAAATATGGAACGCCTGACTAACCGGGTAGAGGGCGTGGCTTCGTTACCACGACTAAGTAAAGAGAAAAAAACCATGATACACTTTTTCGCAGGTACACGCACAAACGCATCTACATACACGAGCACACGAAAAGACATACAGGTACATGTTAAATTAGTCATACATACACATACACACACACACACACACACACACACACACACATTCAATGTAACACGGACAAACACGCCGAATCTAACAGTACCACGAACATGCATGTATCTTATGTGTACGTGTGTGGGTGCATGTGCATTCGAGTGTGTATATAAAAAAGCGTTCTTAACAGAAGGGGAATTTATTTTTTTAATTAGCTAGAATTATCATCTGTTAGAACTGGGTTCCAGATTTATTTTAGTAGATGCATCAAATTCTGTTAACCCATTTTTAACAATGATAAAAACAATTCGGGTTTCATTCTTACCCAATATTTTAACGTCCATTTTGTTCTTCCATTCTAACTGACAGAATTAAAATGTTAATATGAGTAATATTTATATGCCAATGTGAAATATTTCAAATAAATAATATGTGACATGAACACTAAAATAACAAGCGCTGTTTCAAATACTAAAGATTAAACTGATTGAAGATAAGTGAAGTTTTAATTTACTTAAAATTTTATTAGGAATCAGAAATACGTCTTCAGTTATTCTTATATTTTTCATATAATATTTATATTAAAGCATCAAAGGCCATTCTATTAATATAAAGATTCAATCCACCAGCAATCTACTTTATAACATCAGCAGAGCCAAGTAACATTATCATTTGTAGTTCCTAAATCAGTATTTTGTTTTGCTCGTTAGATATTTTAGAATGCAATATTCTAGCATTTATCGCTGGTTTTACACGCAGTCTCGTCTCTCTTGACTACGCTATTTATGAAATTATTAAGAAAATGATAAAACCTTGAAAATATGGGGAAAGAGAAAACACAAGGCAACCATGTTGAACTAGAGAGTAAAGGAAAAACTTTGTTGCTACCATTGTTATTTTGGTATTCAGAGCTTCACAGCAAACTTGTTTTCATTTCTTTTAATTGCAGAGACACAACCACCAATGCATTTGCCGGTCTTCTGTTAGGAAAACGCTGTTTCTTTGCTTGCTCACATCGCTTATACATTATTCCCAATCTTTCAAACATTTCAAAAATGCATATTTTTCGAAAAAATAAAAAGCATAGAAATAAATCAAATTATTGCAAACTTCAATGTAGGCATGATAGCGTCGTTTTTTTTATTTCATTCTTTCTTTTGTTTATAATTTTGTTTTATTTTGTTTATCATTATATATATATATATATATATATATATATATATATATATATATATATATATATATATATATAATGATATTATATGTTTATTTTCTGAACGTTCGAATTTCAGCAAGATTAAAGAGAAAAGCGTGTAAAATAATATAAAAATTAAAAACAAAGAAGCAAAAATATTTCTTAAAATAGGGGCCACAAATAATGTAATATATTTGAATCGTCATTTCATTCTTGCGTCATTATCTTTGCTGTTATCAACACTCGAACTGAAAAATCGAACTGAATAATTCGAAAGTTTGCTGCTTTTTCTTCATCGAGCATTGAAAATCTATTTTATTGTTCATCTGAATTACAAAACATTGAAATTATTTTTGAAAATACAAATAGACATTAAATTCATGAGCTGAAAGTACAATTCTTTTGCTTAACAGTTAATGAAATTAGATCTTTTTGTATGAGGAAATAAAACATAACATATCAAATATTATGTGGAAAGCAATGATAAAATTTTTATTCATACATAGCAATTTATTCACGAGACATTCATTTCTGCATATGTTCTTGCATGGTTATACAACTATCTGGAATGAGTATATAAATATTTATTTTAAAAGCCAGTACTGAAATGCACTAATTTAAAATGTTACGGGAATATGCAGTCATATATATCTATGATCATGCACAGGACCAGCACATATATTTACAAATATAAAAATGGATGTGTAAGCAATAATTCATGAATAATATGTAACCCACCCCAAAAAAGCATATATACGTATATTAAAATCTGTTTAAAATATGATACAGTTCGACGAACAAATACGTCTTGTCTCTCTGACTCTCTTTATATATATATATATATATATATATATATATATATATATATATATATATATATATATATATATATATGTATGTATGTATATTCCTGAAAAAACGTTAATGCTTATACATTTGCAGTTGATCATAGGGATTGTATAGACTGACGTGTGTGTATAACTCCTGCTAAAATGAAAAATTTGCGCAACATTCATTTTATATGGTTGTTATTAAACAACTAATAGAAGATATCAACAAAGAAATGACAAAAATCTAGTCAAAATGTCGTTCAATTTAGTAATGTTTGTTATCTAAATCATAAGACGAGCAAATATCAATTTCTTCACACACACACGCACACATACATACACACGCACACATACATACACACGCACACATACACACAGATGCGCACACACATACACACACAAAGCATATATTTGAAAAAACCGTCCGATATTCTTGCACTATTTAGTGATAAAAGGAAATGTTAAAATTTATTTGCATATGTTCATGTATATATATATATATATATGTGTGCGTGTGTGTGTACATACATACATACAATGGTATGGATATGTGCACAATATGTTTTACATAAATATGCTTATAAACTGCATTCTGTGCATATATGCGCACGTGCATGTGTGTGTTTACAAACTAATGTAGTTGACAGGATTCTAAAATTTCGGATACATTTTTATAACAATAGTGATCAATATTTATCAGTGTATTTAGATTCATTCATTAGTATAGGATTTTTTAGACTAAAGATATTTGCTTTGTGTTTTTTTCAATTTCCTTCTGTTTATTTTTCTTTCATATCTTAATAGATTTGTTATTAAAAATGATAAACATTTAAGAATTTTCAAATGTCTGTCGTCTATTTCTTAGTGTATTATAATTGGTTAAAAAGGCACGGAAGGCGTTGTAACTGCAAATGCCGTGTTACCAGCAACAGAAATACCAAGACCAAAAACTACTTAATTTGAATCTGTTTTACATTTACTGGAGAGAACTTTCTATGACCGTTAATGACTATTTTTAATACTGTACTCTGCATAATTGTTTTATATTTCAACTTGATTCCTTGGTTCTTTTGGATATTTAGGTTGAAGGATTATCAAATTATATCGGAATGCAGGGAAGAGTAAATATCATTATTATTATTATTATTATTATTATTGTTATTATTATTATTATTATTATTATTATTATTATTATTATTATTATTATTATTATAAGACGAAGAATGAAAGAAGTAGAAAAAGAAAAAATCACAGCAAACGTAAAATAATTACTGTTTTTCTGTTGCGCACATCTGAAAAATATTTCTTAAATTTAAAGTGATCAAAGACCGTTTATTTCAAATACATGAAAGTAATTAGATTTTAAAATGTGCTTTAGTTCCAAATAAGAGTAATGTCCGAGCGTAATATTAACACTGGTACTCTTTTACGTGTGCTAAATGCCAATGACGATAGAAACTTATGGATGTAAAAAATTAACAAAAAAGCATTTCATTATCGAAATTTCTGTTGACAATTGTCAGCAAGCAAAATAAATATGTTAATACAAAACGAACATAAAATTGCCACTTTTAAAACGATTTTACTAATCACTATTGTATTGTTTTAATGATAGAATTGAATGCTTAATTTCAAAATTCCCCTTCCAGTAAGTAACATCAAATATGACAATAACACAAAATAGACGATTATTGAAAGAAATGCATCACATTGTGTTTTCATCTTTTCTCTGTTCTTTTTCTTCCTTCCATATTTTCTTGTTTTTTTTTCTTTTAATAGAAAGAAAAAATCATCAAAGAGACATTGCTTTTCTTCTACTTTTATTTTCCATAATGCCTATTTCTTGCTTTCTCATTTTTGTGGAAAGAAAATCCTTGATGATCAGTGCTAACTACAGCACATCTACATATCTGAATTGAGGTGAACAAAGACTGTTGCAATATTTTCAAATAAAATTAATACCTCAAACACTCGATAATAAATTATTTGAAATTATATTTTCAAACGTAACTCTCTTGTTTAAAATATCAAGGTTAAACAGTCAATTTCTGTTCTAAGTAGATAAATTCTTTTAATAAACGCACCTTTTCCTAAACACTTTAAACGAATGAAATAGACAAAGAAAAACTTGTTTCTTCATTACTTTGATAAAGCGCGTCGATAAATCTCCATTTAAATAATCTGCATTTCATGAAGCTTACCCCTAATTTTTCAACAAATAAGAATTTGTTGAATCTATATTGTTCCGATGTCTCTATTATCTACTTTGAACGGAAGTTGACGCGATAAAAATATCGATCTTGACTCTACGAGCAAATGAATGCTTATCAAAGAATCAGTTCTTTAGATGCTAAAAAGGATGAAAATTTTAAAACGGTAAGCTATCCAACAGAGGATGAATTCCCTTCTCTGATTGATTTACTATATATATATATATATATATATATATATATATATATATATATATATATATATATATACGCGCGTGTGTGTGCGTGTGCGGGTGTGAGAGAAAGAAAAAACTTACTTAGCATGTTCAGTTAGGTATAATGATTATTGTTTTTATTATTATTCATCGTTTAGGTAAAATACTAACTTTATTTTCCACTTAAGGGGATACTATAACTAAGAGAACATATATTGACTGAGTTCAGATATAATGCACATTATACCACGATCAACCTATCTATCGACATATGGAAATGTTTTGCCTCAGAGAACGAAGTTACAAGATGGCTTCGGAGACTATCATTAATGAAAAATGTTTGATTCCCTTTCTTGTATTTGTTTCTAAGCATAAAAATATCACTGTGTTGGAGGTGAGTGTTGACATGAGATAAAAGTAAAATCTTTCCGCGATACCAACCAGGTGAATGACGGTGAGCGTTAAATATTTCAAGCGTCTATTAGTACAAGTCACCACCTCACTAATCAAATGCGAACATTGAAAATCTCTTTCCTAAGAGGTATTTTGGTGAAGTATTTAAATGCTTATATACGCCCGTTCGTAAAAGTGTGGACATACCTATATCTATGTATACGTCTCTATCAAAATCTCTGAACAAAAAGAACATAGTTTTGATGCGCAAAACTGGAGAAATATAAAATAAATTGATAATAATGCAAAAATCAATAACAAGTAACTAACGCAGTTTTATAAGATGGGATAACTCCAGGTGAAGAGGCAAATAAGCGAATTTTCTTGAAATGATTCAATTATCTTTTTTCTCTTCTCTGGTTCTCATTCGAGTCAAATCGCTGATGCCTTGGGTGAAGATATCATTTCAACATACTGTGCATCATAGAAATTTAAGAGGTATCAATATATATATATATATATATATATATATATATATATATATGATTCACAGTATTGTAAGACATTGACAAAATTTTCCTACTGAATGAAGAGCTAGGGAATTTTCAACTCAGGCAGTTAAGTACCATACGTGATACACGCTTGGGCGATCATGTATCATTTCGATACATGAGTGATGAAGCAAATTTCTTCCGCAGTAGGTTGCCATTTCTTGCTGCAGTAGACTGGTTGCCAACAAAGGCTAGAGAAACCAGTCTATCCCGCTACAACCGGGGGGAGAAAAGATAGATTCATATCTTTCCCAAGGATATTTGTGCGTGAATCTAACGAATTCGACCGGAATTCGTACTCGGCTCTCCGAGTTCTCACTCCATTACACCACAATGCACATCCAGATTTTCAACTAGTGGATCTAAAATTTATGCAGCCCACTTTACTCTATATGTGTAACTACAAAAAGGGAACGTATGCAATCATTTAACTTCATATATATATATATATATATATATATATATATATATATATATATATATATATATATATATAGTGACTACATGCTGATGCACCTAGATTCTCTGTTGCACTGATGTAACACTTATTGCAAAATCTATTTTGGTATCATATGGGGTGGGGTCAGCGCAGGTCAAACTTTCTTAAAACATGGGATCTTTATTGACGTTAAATTTAATTCAAATCATCTTTCCTAGCGTAAATTACATATATAAACTGAGATGCCAAAATGGTTTGGGCGGTGGTTTACGGGAAGTGGGCAAGATTTAACATCGTTTATCAGCGTAATGATTGTTGACAGACAAGAATATAAGCAACTACTTTATACTTTTCTCGGTCAACAATTGCAGGGGTAGACCAACAATACGTGAATTTCAAGCAGCCATCAGTGTCATGTGATAATGACAGTCAATCTAATTTGATGCAAGAATGGGATAATTAATGATTGAAAAGGATGGTAACCCCTCAACGCAAAGGAATATTACATCAACTTACATTCTGATTCAAAGTTATTATCACTCAACCCATCAGTCAATAGACTATACGCAATAATAGTATCCCAAATTTAAAGAAGATGTTTCTATAAAGGCAGGCAATCTTTAGGAACTTATTCTGCTTATTTTCTTTTCAGTCTGAGAATGAAAACAAATCACTTTATAGTATCAAAAAGAATTAAGCTATTTATTTATTAAGATGTTTCCAGATTGAAATTCTGTTCTCATCATATTTCTATTCAGAAGGATGATGCTTTTTTACTCTAATATGTCATCAGCTGTGTTTCTTAGCCACATTCAAACTGAATTACTGCAGTCCCAAAGATCCGATGTAAAACCTATCAAATTTATTACTAGAAGATTTGCCACATTTGTAACTTCAAGATGATTTCTTTTGTCAGAATAAATTATGTTCATCACAGAAAACTCGTTTTCAGCCTCCGCAGAACTTAGAGCAATGGTATTAATTATATTTTGAGCTATTATATATCGGCTATTCATATATAAGATCATTTTCGGATAATACAACAACCGGCTCGCTAAGCTTTCATAATTTTAGGAATCGGTTCACACGAACCAATGCAAACCGGTAGGATGCCACCACTGACTATAAGATATAACTTACATTCTACAGGGTTTTGTAGTCGCCCACCAAAAAGAACGCCATTATTGATAAGGTATTGGTTACTGCACCTCACATAGACCAAAGAACATCGCTGTTAGAGCGTGGAAGGCTGTCACCGTGACACCTGGTAGTCATTTCCAGATCTTTGGGGTAGATGTGTGTGGTAGAGACTATGAAATTATGAATCCAAGATATCACCCAGAGGGCATAGTGCAAGATGTTTGCAGCTGTGTAAGAAAGCGGGATGCGTTCCCTTGGATTTCGTAAGTAACACTCGAGTGAAAATGGACACTTTCTTCACAGATATAATATATATTCAAACCATGTAACGACCTTTTTATGTTTTGCATCTTTCCTAGTGATAATAGTTCATTTTCTCATACGGAGGTTACACGAAACTGTCCCAGAACACTCGGACATTTTCCAGCCACTCCAGATTTAAATAACTAGATTTAAATCCTATTGAGCATGCGTTGATCACATGTTGTAACCTCATTTAATTCGGCGCACGCACAACCAGAAAACACAACTCCTGATATGAATAACCTTCGAACGTATCAGGATAAGCTAAAACGCGTCGCTGTTATTCATGGTAAAGTAGTTAAGCCATATTTTGGCACTTTAGTTTATATACATAATTGCTATTAACTAGATGTGAACGAACTCTTTATGGTAGAAAACGAATAAAAATATAGCTATCTTTAGATTCATTAATTTGAAGCTTCAATGTACCGTTTCCCTTCAAGACGTTGGTGATCATGGCTCTCTCTAATTTCCTGTCCGTTGTAGGTCTTACTAAATTTTATCTTTTTGTCATCTCTCCTAAACCTTGTTCCGCCATCCATTTACTCAAGCTCGCTAGGTCGGTTATGCGTTGCTTTCCCTTCTCCGGATTGCCTTCAGTCTGTCCTGCGAGTATCCAATTTTCCAAGCTCTCTTTTCTCATTACTAGAAATTCCAACTCTTCCTGATGTTAAATGTGTGTCCTTTTTGTTTACATTTTCTCTAAAACTTTGTCGCTGCTCATATGTTCGGATCATGATATTCTAAGCATCTTTCTGAAGAACCACATTTCTGTTGCTTCAAGTCTCTTCATCTGTGAGGACATTGTCCAGCATTCACTGTCATATAGGAGGATCAATATTACGCAACATTTCAATACTCTTTTCTTTATGCATGAAGTGTCATATTTTCTCTTTTACTATTGAACAGTTAAATCGTAGCTCAGCTCGAGGAGAAATAATATTAAAGTTGTTTACGGTGTAACGCCATTCTCTTTTCACCCTTAATTTTAAATTTTGTGTAGATTCCGTTTACGTTCAGTAACACCCATTGGTAAAACTCATTCTCCTAACAACTTTCTTTTCTTCACTTTCACTTTTTTATACCGCCATTCTGTCTTCATGCCTTGGTTTTGTCACTGCGCTTTATTTTAGCCTAAACATCTGTAATCCGTCGGACAAACTATCGATCTATTGTCGCCAGGCAAAGCATCTTCTCTTTCATTATCACATTCGGACACATCCTCTCACATACTGGCTTCATTATAGAAGCAGGGATAGAGAAAGAAGGAGGAAAGTTGCAACAGAGGGATGAATGAGAGAGCTGAAGTAATAGTTAATTTGTCAGAGAGACACAAAATGACAATGGCGAAAAGGCCGTAAATAGACACTGAAAAGTACTAATGGAGAAACAAAAACTGAAAATGACTTCATATTACTGACAAAATCAGTACCGTCATTAACAAATTTAATATAGGAAGCAATCGCAGAATCGTAGTTTACAGAATCAAATTGGTATTGACTTTAAAATTGAGAAAAATATTTTCTTAAAGGTAGCATAAGAACAAAAAGAGTATCACCGGATTTTTTTATAGAAATCAATGACACATTCCCGACTTTGTGGAATAATGAGAATGATATAAAAAATAGGAAGAACAAATTGGCAAAAAGGAAAAAAATGGAAATTGTCTCTAAGAACAGGAAATATGTAAAGTCTTTTCAAATCGAAATGTAGTCGTAACTAGTAAGAGAGTGATAAAGTCGAAAATACAAAATGAAAGAAACTAATGAACAAAAAAAATGAGACAAGAAAAGAAAACTTGGAATGAGTAGAAAATACCAGAAACGGAACGCACTTGAAAAATGCTCAATCTGCAACCTACTTCTAAACTGTTTACAGCAAGCCCTGAAAGTCTTTTCCAGAAAATGAACCGTGAAGAAATGGAAACCAACCTAAATTATCCCTAAATATTTACACGACAATATGGGGGAAGTTATTCGTTAGGAATTTTATGAAATTGAAACACATATAAACTTGTATAAATGTAATCCAGAAATTGGAAAAAATATAACACTAATAAATGTTGTAGTTAAGAAATCAATTCCCATAGAATTGTTCGCCTAACTTCCACATTTCTTTTGTAATATTGGTAGTTTAGCTTCTTTCGTCACTTTAGCTAGATTTTTTTATTTTATTTTTTTTATTTATAATATTCTGCATCTTTCCTCTCCGATTTCAATTGTATCACCAGTTTCTTCTCATATTTTCTTGTTGGCCAATTCGCTTCTCTTGCTTATTATCCGTTTACTATTTCTCAGAACTCTTTTTTCTGATAATATTCGCCAAACTTTTTTTTGTTCTTATCTTGTGAATATTTTCAGTTTCTCTTTTGATTGTTTTGTCAATTTTATTAAACTTTTTCGTATTTTACACTGTTGTGCTCCCAATCACTCAGTAACTTTTGAATATCTTTTTTATCTTTTAAGGTTATATCCTTCTTATATTCCAAAGCAACTTTCATATTTTTTATTTTATATATGTTTATGACAACCTTTAATCACGCATTGATCTCACAATAAAACTTTTGGACTAATGTTTCAGGTTTAGTCCTATTTTTGCCAAATAATTTTACATCACTCATGATTATCAGTTGGTTAAATTTTTTCATTGAATTCATGTATATGTTTTGTAATAATTTCACGAAACAATGTGGTATTATATTACAGAAAATTACTTCTTAATTACTTTGAATATAAATTTAATTCATTATTGTGAAATTTATAGTACGCGTCGATATTATTGAAGTCAAATTGAGTTTATTGCATCTTATTGTTATTTTGTTCAGTTTATATTTAGGCTTTTCGGTTTTTCTCTTGTTTTTGGACATAAGGTAGTTTTAAGCCATCATCTTTTTAATGTGTTATATACGTCTCCCAGAGGGCTTACAGTAAGATTTGACTACAGCAATTGTACACATATCATGAGTGTAACTATTTGCTAGTGTATTTTTTTAGGATCTTTAAAAAATTTGATTGGATTTCAAGATATAGATGATCATTGAGACACTAGCAAAGTTATGAACGCTGAAAATTCCAAATTCACCAAGAAAAATTAAGTAAAATGAGAAACAGAGAAAAAGGAACTAAAATGTCCGACATAATTTCTAAAATTACGAAAGAAACAATAAATTCGGAAGAAAAAAAAAAGAAATATTAATTAAAGAATAAAGAGAATGAGAATAATTTCTAAAAAACAAATTGAATGTCAGAAATCTGAACAAAGTACATCGGCAGTTTCCATAATTAGATGCTGCGGAGTTGAGAAATATTGTCAATGCCTAAAAAGCCTTGCTCTCCAGAGATCATATTGATAGACATTACATAAAGAGAAAAGACGTAAAATCGGTATTGGAAGACGATGTTGAATCCGCTATTAAGAAACGAAAGAAATACATATAATAAGAAATGAGTCGAGATTACGATAAGAAAACGTAAACTATTTTTAAACAAAAGAACATGGACATATCGGAGAAAACGTCAAATAAATTTTAAAAAAACACAGTAGACATTGGAAATAAAGAAAAGACCAGTTAGAAAATAATTAAAATAACTGTTGCACTAAATCACAAGTCGAAAATGGGGAAATGGCAAAATATGATGACATTGATTTCAATATAACCAATTATCATTGATAAACACAAACACAAGAAACACATGAGCTAACAATACTACTACTACTATTACTACTACTACTACTAATAATAATAATAATAATAATAATAATAATAATAATGTAATTCAGAGAATTGACTGGAAACTATGGGAAAAATTAGTAAATGTTCATCGAATAACGATAGAATAATGAGAGGCCTGCGATATTGTAACTATGCGTAAGAGGTTATAGAGTTGAGTATAATTCATCGCCTACAAGGTCGCGCAAACACATTTGAATAAGGCTGAAAAGTGCCCAGATATGGCAACAATACTTCATTTTCGATCTAATCTGATGCTTGAAAGGACAGAGCATAAAGCCGATGGATAGTATGTACGAGTTCTACTTGAATCCCAAAAGACGTCCAAAGCAAGGTGCCTTAAGAGTGTAACCATTCATTGGGACTAGTGATAATTTAAGGTCAGCACAGTGATGATGAAAATTTACTAGTTTGGTTATTGTGATACTGAAAATTATAAACCAGTTTTCGCCGACTGAGCTTTTCGATTGATGCCGGGATTTCGTCATCTAAATATTTGAAGGCGCACCCATAAACTGTGGTATTATCTGCATAGATATTTACTAACGATATTAGAATGTTTTTAGACAGATCGTTAATATATAGCAGAAAGATGGTATTACCGAGTAGTGAGCCTTTTAGACGCCTGCTTTAATATCAGAAGGCTAGACATCGACAACGGCCTTAACTAAAAGGATGGACTTGATGATTGCAAGGCCTCTTTCAGAGATTCTATAGCTTAAGATTTATTTTCACGCCTTGTCATATATTTAATGCGATCATTTTCATGATTCATTTTTTATCTAGTGCTTCACTGATTCTGCGTGTTATCACAGGATATCACCAGTGAACCTAAAAGATCGAAATCTATACTGTTTGTCGCTCAGAAGTTTCCTTCTGTTGACGTGATCAATAGTCTTCCCGTTGATGATAGCTTCAAAGAGTTTACTGATGACACTAAGGATGTTGATGGCTCGATATTGAGGCAGAGTCATCCACCTTCTTGAAGACAGGGCATTCAGGTTATATCTTCTATAGATGTGACAGAGTCTTCGACTTTAGGCAACGGCTTTAACACGATTGGAGATAATTCTGGACGAAGGTTTTTAGGAACTACCTGGATTTTATTCGAATCAGTAATTTTTATAGAGTCAAGGTTTTTGATGAGTCTGTATGCTTCCCGTACTGCGATAGAGATATCAAAAAGTTTTTGCTCCTTGAGAGGTGTGAAGTCGGGTAGGGATGGACCTTGTTGTCTAACGTAGAGTTAAAGGCAAATTTAATATAAAAAAGCCTAGCCTCATCCGACGAGACTGAGATGACATTAGGGTCATTGATGATAGTTGGCACTGACGGTTTGCCTCTATTGAGAATTTTGTTTGATGTTTTCCAGAACACGAGAGAACTAAGTCTTTAGTTTTTAATTCCGGTTTGGGCTGACTATACAACCTGTTCTTTACATTATCCGGAATTCTCTTGCACTGATTTTGGACAGTTCAGAATATGGTCGGGTTCTACTACATCGGGGCTTTTGATAAAGATGGTAGTAGTGGTTACAGTACATTCTCGTGTGAAACAAGGTTGGCTGTTCGCCTTCTGTGCGTAATATAATGTTCCATTCCAGAAATAATCCATTCATAGATGATGGAGGTTGTTCTACGGAAAGAAAAGAAAAATATCGAGAAATTAATATGAGTAGATAGGTTCGCCTATCGTCCGATTTACACTCCTCATCAGTTTTTCAAACAGGAGTAGTGGTTTATCCCTTGTTTCCTGTTTAAAATTGGGCTTCCAGTTCGTTCTAACATTGTTGCGCTTAATGTTCTAATCTTTCTATAAGAGACCTTATTGCATTTATTTATTTTGCTATTTCCTTTTTGTCTTCAACGGGACAGCATATTTTATGGGTTTTGTCTACTTTCGCTTTCATATTGTATGTCCTGATGCTTGTGTTCTGAGTAGCAACGATGAAAGATTCTGTTTTGCTTTTTAGGTGTACTCCGTGTAACCATGTTCATGACTGATTGCAATATGTTCCATGTGTCACTTAGTCTATGGATAGTTTTCCATTCTTGCCTTTTTCTTGTTGTATCCCCCATCGTTCGAGCTTTTGTTTTTTTATTCCTTTTTAGGTTGTTTTGACGCACTATTTAGTGTATTATTCAGATCTCACTTTGCTCCTTTAGGCTCTGGCTAACAATGATGTTAAGTCCTCAGTCACTTCTAAGGTATTATTTTCTTATCGTTTACTACGCTTCCTCTTGCTTTATTGCGTCTTATTCAACTCGCTTTCTGGTTAATTCCTTCACTGTTTTGTTGTCTAGCATTTCGATTATATTTGCAGTCACGAACTTATGCATTGCTAATAATCTATTCAGATATTATTGTGCATTACAAAAGAGAACACAAAGTTGAATCCCTCATGCCATGAAGGGCACTTGATTGCAGTTTATTCCAGCATCATATGAAATGCGCCCAGTACATACTAGATAGTTTAATATACTATTCAGAAATGTCAAGTGTGCGTATGTGTGAATTATAAACAGTTTAAAAGACCTAATGTTCTTTAATACGAATATTCATATATTCGTATTAACGAACCTTAGTTCTTTTTCTATATTTATATCACCAGTAGAGCCCTAACGCAACTTTTTTCTTTGACTTATATACTATTCTGTCTTTCTGTTTGCTTAAAAAAGTGTTTTTCCTCTGAGCATAGATGCAAAATTTTTTAAACAAAGTATTTAGCTACTGATAAGCTAATTTATGTTTTCCAGAACTGTAATAGCATCTATTATTATTATTGCTTCCGTTCAACGGTTGGTAGCTGATTTATTTTGTCACATGACTTCCGAGTGTTCATGGTTGATGTAAATTATATATACATTATTTTTATTATAATAAGATTAGTTTATCGGTACAAAGGCAAATAATGGCCAGAATCCATTTTTATTAGTTTAGATGTAGAATCACATAAAAAGTTATACTTCAAAATAATCGATTTCCCAGAAATTAGGGAGACAATGTAATCACATGAAAATAGTATTTGTATTTATGAAAAAACAAAAACCAAAGCTAAATCATCTTCATCTATTTGATCCAAGAAAAAAGAAAATGGGTTAAAATTTCAAGAAAAAAACACCACTAATTTTGTAAATCAATATTATAAATTACCAGGTCAATTTTCAACCATTTTGCATAATAGATTTTTATAGAAAGCTGAGAAATATTTGGTTAAATGTTGCTTTTGCAGCTTTTGATACAAATACATGGATTAATTTCATACTCTGGAAAGTACTTTGGAAGTGCCAAACCTCTGCTGAGAAACAGTAACTTTCTGCTGCCATATAATTATCAGCAGCAGTAGAAGCAGCAGCAGCAGAATCCACATCTTGGTCTTGTCTCGTTTTAACTGAAAAACTATGCTGTGTTTCAAGTTTAATTTCCATGGGTATCGCAGATTTTTAAAATACAAAATGGCTCATAAGTACCTAAGTTAATTATGATTTATAAAAAAATAATTACCCTTTTCTTTCAGAAACCTGATTTTTAACAATTAGACCAAACTAACAATAGCTTTGCGGAGGTGATTATTGAGAAATGATGAGATATTTTAATTAATGAAATCATTCCTGAATGGTGAAAAAGATTATGTTTGGTAAATTGCAATATGCCACTCACAAAACATATTAATTCTTTTATATAGGCGATATCAATTTTTGAAAATATCTAATTGATACTGTAAAACATAAATGCATTCTTCTTGATGATTTAAAGCGAAGGATTTGTGCAAAGCCGTATTTAAATACAGCTTTGCATTTCCTATAATGCATGTGCGTCTCTAATCAACATTGCAGGCGAAAGAATTGCATATCAACAAGTTTTTTTTTTGTTATTTTTCAAAAACTTTTATTTATCTATCACACTTTTCAAACCTTCTGCGTAACATCACGTAGATATTAGACAGATATTAGATTCCTCTACGACTCTCTTTTAATTAATTTAATATCACCCTTCTTTCCCCACGCCTTAGAAAAATGTATGCAAAAATGAATGAACATTTTGAAATACATTTGGAACGCTGACAAGATTTTCATTCCAAGCGAATGTTTCAGCCAATCATTCTAGAGATATTTCGCTAATAGCGTCAGTAATTATTGTTTTTTTTGCACAGCTGTATCGTGACATTTGTTCTCAAAAGGACTCTTATAAATTTTTGTCTTCAATGTCGCTGCCTCTTCCTACAATAATGTCCTCCTATTTAAATGTATTTGCCAAAGAAAATTGAATTTCACTTGTAAAAATTATTTGAATCGAAAACTCATTAGCCATTATCCTAAGTATATACATATGTGTGTGTGTGTGTCTATGTCTTTGTATGTGTGTGTGCATGTGCGTGTGTGTATGTGTGTGTGATCACACTATCAACAGAAAAGTTCACAATTTAAATTCATATTGGTAATGTTGCTTAACATGTACTTCGGTATATATTCAGTATATACTTCATTATGCTGTGTTGGGTAATCGGGACTATGTAGTGATGAAAGAAGCGACAGCAACATTCTTATCAATTACGAATATGTGACAAAGGTCCGACATTTGCTCTTAATCACGTGTATAAGATCTCGCCATTTCTGCAGCCTGTATATCATTAGAAATGAAGATTGCATTGATAAAAATCCATTGCATTTTCTGGTAATTACGTCTATACGGTAGACATTGCATCCCGCGTGAGAGCAAAATGGATGGTTGTGAATCTGTATAAACATATGAGAAAGAACGGAATTGGCGAGGGAAGAAAAGTGATAAGTGAGGCTTAGATGCAGACAAAACTTTTCACAACTAATTGGATAATGGATCAGAACTAAACGGTTATTCTGTGTACTGAAGGTCATTAACATCCTGATACAATTTTTGATAAGTTATTATCAAATCAATAATGGACAGGTGACACGACAGAATACGCGCGAATGATTTCTACGCTGTAATAAATCCGTTTTAAATAAATTGCAGAACCGACAGAGGGACGTGATTGCATTTCGACGATAGAAATCAATTTATCGGAGAAAAGGTAAGAGAGTCAATGACAGAAGCATAGATGCACGAAAATAGAGAATAAAATAATTATGCCAAGACCGAAACTACAAAATTGTAAATATCTGTCCCTTTACTCATCTTTCTTTCTTTCTTTCTTTCTTTCTTTCTTTCTTTATTTATTTATATATATATATATATATATATATATATATATATATATATATATATATATATATATATATATATATGATAATTGTTTATTTATGATCGTTTAATATAAATTGTATAATAAATATTATACATTTTAATATATATATATATATATATATATATATATATATATATATATAGCGAGACGAGCTCCCTAACCATTACACCTCGTTGAAGTACTCAAAACTTCGATAAGTGCTTCCAATATATATATATCGCTATTCCATTGCGAATTGAGCGCTATTGGCTACTGACGTTTTTATACATCACGTATATAATAAGTCAAAAATTCAAAATTTTACCATTATCTGCCGTGCGCCAATAGCTTAGTGGTAGAATCTCTGACTCATGCCAAATCGGTGAGTTTCGATTCCAGCTTGAAGCAATCGGATGTCTAGCCACACTGATGGACTGTGATACTGCGAAATAGGCTTGTACGTGGATGACTATATATATATATATATATATATATATATATATATATATATATATATATATATATAATTAAAGAAATGTTGTAATGGTTAGGTAGCTTGTCTTGCCATATCAATTACTACTGAGTAGTGAGTTTGATCTTCATATTTTCGCCCCTGTGTCACATCTACGCTTAGAAAATTGCTATATTTAAAAGTATGTGTGAAGGGGTTGGTATACAACCTAAATTTTGGGCATTATAGATTTGAAATCATTGTAAACGTATTAACTGACTTATAAACTGCATGTCAATATTAGAGTAGAGTTCTAGTCAACTTTGTCTTCCTTTGATTAAAATACATTTTACTTAATGATTTTTCAGTTGTCATTCAGTGACGTGGATCTTATTGTAACTGATGAACATCTTCTAATCATTAAAAGCCGTATTGCTTTATGATTCTCATAACAATCATTCATATTATTGGTCAGTAATAAAATAACTAGTTTGAACCCTATCTAGCGTGAAGGCGGCTGTGTTAAGCGTCTGTTTATTTTTTCCTGTTATTACCATAATTAAATTATGTTACCTGTTTGAGGGTAATCACATTTTAATTATAGATACAATTTAATTCACTTACATTTTATTACTAAATGATATCATTAGCAATAAAAATTGCCCATCGTAAGGACATTTTTTCTATTTTGCACCGATAAAATTATGTTTTTGATGACAAGAAATCCGCGAAACTTACTTATTTCTGAAAGTACTAGGAACATTCTTTAGTGATCGAAACAAAAGATAATCCAGAAGTTTTAAGTCTAGAAACAAGTTAAATATTTTGCAGAAAATGTTTTAGATCTGTTACGAACAAGGTAAATGTTTTCAGTTTAATTACTGTATTTCCTTCTTTGTTCTATAGTTTCATACTGAATGATGACATGCTTTCTTTTCACTAAACTGCACACGTCACGCACAACTCAAGCGCATGGATATACAGTTATGATTTCTCCGGGATACAACAATAATACCTGTTATACGCCAGCAGATGTAGAACAAAACTTGTTTTGTTGCTAGGATGTTGATAGGCAATGTTTTTGCGTTTCTCCTTCATATTCAATACTCATTTCTTGAACCCAAATAATTAAATGCTATGTGAGATTTCATGGATGAAATGAGAATGTTCTCCTTTAGATTTCTTTTTAATTTGCTTCAATTGATCGTGTAGGGGTTGGACATAATGCATTTTGACTTTCTCTGCTTCTTTGATGATCGATTCAAATATCTTTACCACAATTTGCTGGTCTTCAACAGCAATTCTTATCATAAATATATCACTGTTTCTTTTTTCTAACTACAACAGTGTTAACATTTACAAAGTTGCTGCTGGATCTGCGTATATGGCATAAATTTATCTTTATTTTGTATTATACAAACTTTATATAAGACAAAAACATAAACATAATAGGCTCTATCTCCACTAAAGTTTAACTTTACTATAAATTAAAAACAACGCATATCCTGATTTTTTCCTAATGCAGTATTTCTCCAGGGCGCATTTTTAGAATAACTTAAATTCTGAGGCGAACTTTGAATTTTAATAAGAAATAATTGGTCATGAAATTTGCAAATAGGAAAATAATAAAGAAGTCTCCTGAAATAAGCATTTATTTTTAAGACATTAAATTGTATATTTAAGCGGCACAGTTTTCATTTAAAGGTATTTATGAAGAATCTGCAATTTGTTTTCGAGAGGGCAATAATAACTGATTTAAACCCCTTGAGGAAGGCAAAAGGTAAAGGATTATCCACTCTTTCTTAAATACTAAGGAATTTAGCATTCAGTTTAAAATATCAAATGACAATGATTTGTAGACATGGAAGCCATGAGCTTTAAAGATAAAAATTTTTAAATATGAAAATAATTCATTAATTGGATTTCTGTTAATTTTGAGCGCACCTGTAGTAATGCTTAGTTAGTTACACATGCGGAATACACTTGTAAGAAGAGATGCTGATCTTTGCTTGAGTATCCTCCTCTTTACTAATTTCATTCATAATACGCCTTTCCTTTTCCAATAAAAATAATAAACATTCCTATAGTTCTTAACCATCATAATGCTGCCTTTATTCTATGAATTAGCACTATTATCCACATGGTTTGGACCAGTCATAACATATTTACAATTACGATAATGATAGCATTGAGGGCAAACACAAATTCAGGACAAAATTAAATAAAAACTTTGGTTTTGTTTCCTTTTTCAAATTCTAAGGGAAGAAAAGCCACTGTTTTTTCTCAGATCATCCTAAGAAAAATATTATTTTGAATTAATTCAGTCACTTGTTCCACACCACTACCAGTGCAGACACGGAAAATAGAATGAGAAACAGAAAACGGTTTCTGTCTGAAGAAAGGAAGCAAAACATCCACATCCATGAACATGAAACGATCACGCACTACGTGAGTCACCAATTTAGCAAACTTAGCTGTAATGGAAGAAAACGTGCTCAAATGTTTCCTTTAATCCACGGGTTACAGATTTCATAATCCAGCAGATCGGCTGCGCCCAACTAGTACGCCACAGTTGAAAGGCAACCTATTTCAAACCAGAAGGCTGATGAAAGAAGTCTCAGTGTTTATAAACAGTCCACCCCAGCCTCTATGCAACCATCATCCCCCGCTGTCGAATGCTTTGGACTAATCCAAATTGATCAGCGTTACTCTAGTGTCTTTATCTAAGTTCCCTGTCATTGTACAAACGAAATTTGAAATGCTGATGAAACCTCTTCAGAATCAACAGCAGTCCATGCCAAGGAGTGCGACACAATTTTTCTTTATACAATCCGATGCCAAAGGTCACATTATCGTTGAATAGGCTCTTCAAATCTAACTACCTGACCTTGGTATCCATTACCAATCGAACATAATCGGTTCCTCATTGTTCTATGGTTAGGGAACTGGAAAGCTGATGTTAAATTAAATCTCGTTGCTTACAATTCAATCGTGACTTTGTAGTGATGGGTTGATTCCAAAATTTGCAATTTATATGTGGTACATTTAACAAACACCCTAGTATCTAATTATCGAATTTTTTTATATTAAGTTATGATTATATGCAAAATTATTGTGGAGAGCAAGTAGAAGTAATGTAGGGAGCAATTAGAATTAATATGGGTGCAATAAAATAAATATTATAAGGAGAATAACTGTCGGCAGCAAGCAGAATTAATATGGGGAGCAAGAAGAATTAATGTGGGGTGCAATAATTATTGTGAAGATTAAGTATAATTATGATGTGGATCAAGTAGAATTATTGTGGGGAGCAAGTAGAATTAATGGGAGGAGCAAGTAGGATTATTGTGGGGAGTAAATGGAATTAATGCCTGGAGTAAGTAGAATTATTGTGGAGAGCAAGTAGAATTAATGGGAGGAGCAAGTAGGATTATTGTGGGGAGTAAATGGAATTAATGCCTGGAGTAAGTAGAATTATTGTGGAGAGCAAGTAGAATTAATGGGAGGAGCAAGTAGGATTATTGTGGGGAGTAAATGGAATTAATGTGGGGAGCAAACTGCACTCGCAAGGTTTATCTTGTAATTTATGCCTTCAGAAGGTTTTGCATTAATTCGAGCTTAACCGAAACTAAAGAGATGTTAGTAAATCTTCGTCTATTAATTCGTTTATGCATTTGTTATCTTCATTAAAGCATCGACGTTAACAGGTAACAACAGGACAAACTAAGTGAATTTTACATCTAATAAAAAAAATCTTTAGAAAAAGAAGGAATCCATTTTATATTCTCTAACACGCAACTCTTTGCCAATCAGTTTGGAAACTGTTTTCGTAACGATGTTGCCCAGTAAAGTATAATGGTAGAGATTACGGGAGACAATTTGATGCAATATATATTACATATCTCAGCAGGCAATAAGAATTCTATTACATACGTTATCATTTTCAAGATTTCTTTCTTTCTCATACACACACAAATATATATATATATATATATATATATATATATATATATATATATATATATATATATATATATGTTACTATCTGCAATCAGTTATTTGAATATATATAAATATAAACATACATATATACAAGCACAGTTTCATATCATGCTAATTCATTTTAGATTTTAACCGCAAGTTAATATTTTGCAAATGTTTTTCACTTTCTTTTGTTTCTTTTGTTATTTTTAAGATGAGTTCCCATAATCCACGGATCGATTAACTGTTTAAACCTTAATGTAATTCTACTTTGTTAAAGGCAAGTGAAAGTTTAAATCTATAATTTAGCATCATTTTTTTCAAAAAGCGTAACATTGAAACTTTCTGCCTAGGATATGACCGGCCATGTTCTTTTGTTTAAGTGAGTATCAGCAAATGTTCCACGATCGGAAGTAATTGGGTTGGAAAATTTATAAGTTTGTCTTTGTAATTCACGCCTGTGGATGATCTTGCTTTTACGTTTTTGTTGTACAGTGGGTTAAATCATATGATGTCCAACCCACAGTACAACAAAAACGTAAAAACAAACGTAGGAAAATATTCATCAAACACTTACACAAACGCTTCCCGAATCAAGCACTCCCCACAAAATATTCAACAAAAACACAGTAAAAAATCAGCTACAGTTGCACCAAGAATATGATACAAATAATAAGAAGACACAACAGGAAACAAACCACCCAAACAAATTAAACCCACGTGTAACTGCAGAATAAAGAATGAATGTCTCTTAAACGGCAATTGCTTACAAAACAATGTAAGCCGCGGTAAAATCGAACGAAGAAAAATATACATAGGAGTAACTGAAGATCTCTGGAAACAAAGAAACTACGCACAGAAAACCAACACAAATAGTAAATACGCGAACAGCACAATGCTTTCCAAGTATATTTGGAAACTTACAAAAAAAAACAAAAAAGCAAATCACACCAAAAATATAATGGAAAATAAGGAAAAGAACATCGGCCTACAACAATCAATCCAAAAACTGCAAACTCTGCTTGGAGGGAAAAATAGTTATAATTACCTTCCCAGACTAACTAAATAATCAAAACTCATCTCAAAATGCAGACATGAAAACATTTTATTACTACTTTACTTAAAAATCGAAAACTGAAAAGAATACATAAAAATTAACAAAATAAAAATAAATAAACAAAAACAAGTAAAATAAATTAATCCAAATAAATAAATAAATAAAGTAAATAATAAACAAAATAACAAACTATACCCGCCAAAATAACCGTTAGAATAGACTACCCACTATGAACCTGGATGAGCGAAATAAAAATAATTAATTTTCCCCCTCTTTTCCTCAATCATTTTTAAAATTTTTGTTTTTCCTCTCTCCCATCCGGCCATCCACATACTTTTACATTATTACTTCCAGTGTTCTGGTATATTGGAGTAGTTTTCTTTGATTTGTACATCCTTCTACTTGCCTGAAGAGACCTTACGTTCGAAACCCGGGTTGCGAGGTTGGTTGGTTGGTAGGTTGGTTGGCATATATATATATATATATATATATATATATATATATATATATATATATATATATACGAGTTTCATTAAAGATGACTGAAAAGTTCTGCGATTAATCTTTTTGTTCAATTTTTCTTGCGTTCGTACAAGTGTTTTCTTTTTCTGGACATAAAGTGTGTAAAAACTGTCCAACGGTTCCATATATACGAATGCACTTGGCTTTTCTATTAGCCATTATCAAAGTTTTTTTTTACTTAATATGTAGGCTTTTATATATGTATACCTACAGTGAGGGAATTTTTTTCCAAACACGTTCAGTACGTTATGGTTGAAATCATAGTTGATATTGTTTTTATTATTAATGGTTCCATTATTTTTAGCGTAGTCGTATTTTCTACGAGTTTGTTGCGAACAGAGTTTAGTAGGTTTCCATATGTGTGTCTTAACATGGTTTAAGACATGTAACGTGAATGTTCTTGATATATATATATGTCCAATATATATATATATATATATATATATGTGTGTGTGTGTGTGTGTGTGTGTGTGTGTGTGTGTGTGTGTGTGTGAGTGTGTGTGTTTCAATTGTTTTCAATCTCTAAATCCGAATACATGTCACCTTTACCTCGAATCGTATATAATCTCAGCAGATGAAACCGTAATTTAAGTCTATCCTGCTGTTGGATAGGATTTTAATAAAACAATAACAAATAAAATAAATTTATTTCTTATTCGATCTGTAGTAGCTTCTTTAATTTAATAATTATTCCCATTTGTTATCCTCTCGGTTTCTTTGTAACATAATTATTACCAATTTTTCTATTATCCATATACTTCTGATATTTTCTGATAATTATTCTGTTTATTCTGATTATTCATCAGAACAGTTTTAATTTGAAATTCATATATTTTATTTGTCTATATCAGCGCATACCATGCGTACTCTAATACTGGTTTGCATTTCTTTCTGTGAGCAGTAATTTCATATAATATTTTTCTCTGTATCCAGTTCTACATATCTCGAAATAATTAACGCATTAAATGTTACTACCTTTCCCTATAAAGAAACTAATTTAGAAAGCCTCAAGGGTAAATATAAAACGTCCACTATGAATTATCAACAAGAATATGGCGTCCAGCATAATTAGTTAATACACAAAAGCAGTATTCATACGTCATCCTATTTATAATAAAGGAAAAGAAAAAATATTTCTTTTCCTAAAGATGCTTCCAATTAAAAAAGAATACGAGCAGGGATTTTTGCATTTTGGCTTTTCTCTGGCATTGTGCTGCTACTGATGTTTACAATTCCATCGAATATAGTTTTTATTCAGACATAATGACAAGTTATTGACTGAATAATGTTGAGCAGACACTCCCTTTTGATTTGTTTGGCGCGCAGAACAGTTAAACAAAGAACAATGCGAGTGATGTAACTAAAAAGGCGCATGTTAGAACCAGCTTGAAATATGTTTACAAAGAATAAGCATCTGAAAGGTAACAGCAAGTATTCTAATTGCCATCTTTTATTTCAACTACCCTTTTCTCTCCACACATGAACACTCATGCCTGATTTCAATGTCTCTCGCTGAACTACAGTATTACTTTTAGGGGTGACTGGGCTTGTCACAACTACATGTAATGAAATGTTTGCTTTGTTCCAGAGAGATTTCTTTGAAAGGTTCGACTGCTTTTGAATATTGTTATATGTATCCAAGATCCTTTGAATCTTTTCAGATTCAGGACTTATTTATGGTAAACAGTTTTCAACTCTTCTGTTCATGCTCGTTAAAGCTTATGTGATGCTTAATTATCTCGTTAGATACAGTTATATGTGTCTAAATCGCTGTTTTGGAACTATATTGTAGGTAGCAGACAATCTCTTTCTTGGTGCAGTATAGATGATCAGAATTGAAGTTCAGGTATTGTGTGATAAATACTAAGTTACCATATACGGATGTCCTGAATTAATATTGTGTGCAACTTATTAGTACATCCAAGAAGACCTGTTGATCTTTTTCCCATTTTGAACTGAATGGATAGTTTTATTGAGTTCTAGCAGTGCTTGCACATACTTCTGGTGGGGCCAATGTATGAAAGTGGCATCTGCGTATCCCAATTTCTTCAAGTACTCAATGTATATGCTTGGGTAGAGTTCTTCACAATAGACTGTGATTTAGCTGTTAATGGGTTGATTATAGTTACGATTAATCTGATAAGCGAGTAACAGACTGAGACTCGACAACTGACGATTGGCATCAGCAGAATACCGTCTTTGGGAATATTAGGAAATACGTAAAATAATCCTTGTTCTAATTTAACATTTGTGATTTCTCAATTTTCAGAATGGGATCTCTTAATTAAACTACCAGCAACAGATCTCACAATTCTTTTTTCAAAGCCTGTTTTCTAAAACTGTTATTAAGACAAGATAAATTTCGCTTTTTAGAGTACTGCTTTTAACATGCACTTTTGCTTAACACGAAAACTTCCCGTCAAATAAATGAAAGAAGGAAGAAAATTGTAATAATGAAATGACACAACGTGCATCCAAATATGAGCAGAGAAAAAGTTTGAGACTACATTCAATTTGCTTCGGATTACTACAGAAATATCAACATTGAGCTAACATTTAACGCTGAATATTATTCATATGCAACATTTCATACGTAATATATATATGGGTAAGTGTAAAAATATATACATATAACTACATATATGTGTATGTTTGGTGTGCATGCATGTACTTGAGTGGGTATTTAAATATATTTATGTGTATAAATATATATGTATATATACATATATATATATATATATATATATATATATATATATATATATATATAGTTTCTAATGAATTAATGTATTATTTATTTTTAATCCAACATTATTTAAGGTTGAGAGTAATAACACACGCATATATATATATATATATATATATATATATATATATATATATATATATATATAAATAACCGTGAAATACCACCAAACATAACATACCTACCACCAAACATAACATACCTACCACCAAACATAGTTAAATAATCATAAATAGATCTAATTAAAAAAAAACTTTGTGTGATGATCGCAAAAGCGTGAAACCCAGTGTCACAAACTCATATCCATACAACTGAATATGTTAGCTCTATCACTGAGATTGAGAGCTTTCCACAAATAAGTACTGCGCATATAAATACACTTAGCTCACTCACAGGTTGAGCGCTCCCGCTGTTCTTACAGAAAATGGATAATATTGACTTAGGATACTCATTGAAAAACATTCCTATACCCACCCAATCTTCGTATAAGCTTCTCCTAACTGAAAAAATCGAAAGTCGTATAAGAAGAATGTGATGGCAGGCACATTACTACCTCAGTAATGCAACAAACGAGAACACTGGCAAGACCGAAACATTCAACCTGAATACAAAGAAATGCAACCTAAGTGTAAAGAAATGCTAATATTTGAAAATAACATGACAAACATGGTCAGAAACAAACTTTAAAAGAATAATAATTTCCAGAAAAAATTATAAAGGACACGAAAAAAAGGATGACCTCCAAGAAAGTATTCATATTTGGTGACAAAACAACAAATATATGCACAACGGAATCCACGGTCCACCAAAACCTTATAGCTAACAGCATTACACAATTATACAAGAAGACTAGGAAAAATCAGTAAGAACATTAGAAAATATCAACACTAAATTAAGGGAAAAACTAGGAATACAAAACAAAAACAAAGCTACTTTCATCCAGTTCGATATAATAAACTTTTACCCCCTCCATCACAGAATATATAATGAACGAAGCTATACAACTTAGCACAACAGCATATACAAATCACGGATGACGAAACAAAAGTAATTAAACAATCCCTATTGTTCCACAACAACGAACAAAATAACGGCCCGTTTAACGTAAGAATGGGAAGCTATGACGGATCATTTTCGATCTTACAGGTATCATACTCTTTTCATACCTAGCCAGAATACTAGAGAAAAATGATACGGGTCTATATAGAGACGACGGTCTAATTCTAATAAGAGAACCCAATGCTTCCAAAATAGATAGATTTAGGAAAAAGATATTAAACGTTCTAAAAACGACTGAATTCAAAATAGAAATAAATACAAACACAAGAAGAGTAAATTTCCTAGACATCCCCCTCAACTTGGACAAAGAAACCTATGAACCATGCAAAAAGGTACTCACACTCCCACATACATACACACACCCTCCAACCATCCACCCTCAATCATGAAGCACATACACAAATCCATCAGCCACAAGCTATCAGGCAATTCATTTTTTTATCGTCATTATCATTGTTACATTATTTGTATTATTATCATCATCATTATCATGGTTATCACAGCTGTTATCATAATTACGATTGTCATTATTACCCCCCCCCCCCAGTTTTACCCGTTCGTTTACCGTTAACACATCAATAACTATTATTAACATATTAATAATAATTACTATCACAATTATTATCACTAATAGCATAATCACAATCGTCAACAACACACAAGCAGTTAGCGTTGAAATGCCCACAAACAGAACCCAGCTTAACAAAAGAGCCAGACCAACAGGAGTGTATGTGCGTGTTTACATGTGTGTATGTGTTTGTGAGGAAGTGTAAATTTCTCTGAAAGCGTCAAGAACACCCCTACCCATTCATTGTTGAAATGAATATCGCTACATATATAAAAGCTACGGTCTCGACACCGAAATAGAATTACAACTGCGTATGTATGTATGCTCGAATGTATGAATATGAAATTGAGCCTAGCCTTGGATTGTTTATATGGATGTGTTGGTGTGAACCAAAATGCGTACACCTGTATGTATGTGTGTCTATGCGTATGAGAATATCACCCCAAACAAACACAGAAGTACAGTAGATTCCCCATCCAACCACCAAACATAGTCAAACAAGCATAAATAGATTCAATTTTTTTAAAAATAAACCAGTTTGTCTGATGATCACAAAAGAGTGAAACCCGGGGTCACAAATTTATATCCTTACAACTGAATATATATATATATATATATATATATATATATATATATATATATATATATATATATATAATTTAAATAAAAACAGACCACTTTAAGGTTCCATATAATAAATTATTTCCCCACAGCCCTTTTAAAGGACAGCGGATCATCAGATTTTATTTCCAAATGTTGAAACGAAAAATGAAAAGAAATTTACACATTTATGACGGGCAGTAATAAGTATATATAAATTAATGACGTGAGGGAGTAAAGGGGGTAGAGAGACATGATTGAGTTAGATGTAACATTTCTATTCTTTCAAATTTAAATTTTTAGAGGAAATCCAGACATTGACACATTAAATCTGTTAACGGAAGTTATATATTGATATGGGAGGGGGATAGGACAAAAAGGCATAAAGAGAAAGGGAGAGAAAGAAGTTGTGATAAAGTGTCATTAACTTTCTTTGGAATGGACGCTGTTGTTTTGTTTTACTTTGAGAGTTCATAAATATTATAATTTTTTATATAAGTTTGAATGTTTAAACAGTCTAAGGAATTTAATTATATGTTGGTTAAAGTTATTTTTAAAAACTTTATTACAAAAAATTTGGGGATTTAATATGAAATAGTCGATTAGAAAAATATTCATAGAATTTACATTAAAACACTAAGAAATTTATTTTCAAATATAAGTTTACTTCTAGTTGTAATTGATTATTAAGGTGATATCTCTATCAGTTTGAATTTTGGGTCTACCCATACGGATTACCTAGTTTTTCGTAAACTAACTCTCTCTCTCTCTCTCTCTCTCTCTCTCTCTATATATATATATATATATATATATATATATATATATATATATATATATATATATATATGCGGCCTTGTGTGCGTGTATGTATGAGTTGTTACGAAAGAAATCGGTAAATTTATACATTGCCCTTTGTTTTCGGTGATCTTTAGCGTATACCTGTTCAATTAATCTACTGCGAAAACAGACTGAGTAAGCTAACTCATTGGATGCATTACACGAACCTTGTGGAATTATCTCATATATATATATGGGAAGTAGCATAAATGAGGTCGTAACTTTATGATAAAAATATAATTACCTCTTAAGAAGAATATGTACTTTTAGCATGATCTCCCTTATCGATGCACTTAACCCATAAATTAACTGGTAATCGCATAGATTGAATAAAATTTCAGCCAATAACTAAACCAGGCGACAGAATTATTTATACGCGCTCACACGCGGATATATATCCATATGTATGTGTGTGTTCGCGCG
Source organism: Acanthosepion esculentum (assembly GCA_964036315.1). NCBI lineage: Eukaryota > Metazoa > Mollusca > Cephalopoda > Sepiida > Sepiidae > Acanthosepion > Acanthosepion esculentum. The sequence goes on from OZ038506.1 coordinate 67,306,026, forward strand.
CGTGCGTGAGAAAAGAAAAGCAAGATTATTCGTTCTTAGTACTTGACACTATGAATATGATATGAATAGCGATTGCAACTGATTTACACTTCTGCCTCCGATATTACACAAATATAAATGCAAGCAAATATGAATACTATTATATGAGGTGATGCAAAAACAATATGATGTGTTTATATGCTATTTTCCAATGAAAATAATATTCATGATAAGTTACAGAAAATGACATTAATTCTGAAATATGAACATCAATTTTTTTAATAAGAAGTCAATGAAAATAATCGCCACTTAGCTTGATAAACAGTAAACTTGTGTTACGAAATGGCAGCTCTTAATTAAAGAAAGCGAGACACCACGAAGAGTGTTTATTTCTATCTGGAAATTGATTTCTTTTAATCTGAAGAGGGAAAACCTGCTGAAAGCAGTCAAGTGTATTCTAGCGGGACAAAGGTAGGCGGTAGCATCAATTCAGTTTCAATTTAACTCCCGTTTATTATGCAAATTGTCTATTTAAATGGCAATAATAGGCCTGGGTAACTGAAATTAACGTGTAAAATTAGCTGGTAAGTTTATTTAAGATTTTAAATTGCAAAGAGCGCAGTGCTGTGTACATGAGCGACTATTAAGATGATTAAACCAATAAAAAATTACAGACAATAAAAGATATGCAAAGCAATTTATTTTCCACACAGATATAAGAACATAGGATGGGAATTCCTCCTATCATTCTCACTACTTGATATATATATATATACATATACATATATATATATATATATATATATATATATATATATATATATATATATATATAAGGTGCGTCAAGTATTTGAAAACACCTCTTAAGAAAGTCATGTGACCGTATTATTTTGAGCGTGCCCCATTAGCAGATTTGTCATCTGTTGTCAATCTCCCATATGTTTTTCTTTCGTTGTGACTTCCAATTTAGCAAATTAATCCTTTCTTCAGCAGTTGAATTACTTCATCTTACTGTTGAATTTGTTTTCGTTTCTAACATATTTTTCGAAATTGATTTTGCTTGCTTTCTGCTATGTTTTAATTGAGTTTATTAATTCTTTATTTATTTTTCACATGAATTTCCTTACTTCTGTTTTCACTATTTTGTATCAATTATGTGAAAATATCCCGAACAATATTTTTTTTTACTTTTTAAGAGCGTTTTGTCATTCTATATTTGTTCTAGTCTTTTTCTCTGGCCTTTTTTCAGGGAGAGAATCTTTTTAAAACATCAATACTGAAAAAATGGTTCTGTTGAAAATGGAAGAAAATGAGATTCATTTTCGCCATTTTCTGCTCTTTTATTTCTGGAAAGCTAAAACATTGCAGAAACAGTAAAAAAGATATGTCTCGTTTATGGATATAGTGCCATAGCTGAGTACCGTTTATCTTTAAGTTTCTCACGAGTTAAGGAAAAAGAAATTAATGAACTGCATTTCCATCTGCGATTTTCTGTTTAAGCGCAACAAAAACGACCCACTTTTGATAAGAACGTTCATAGACGATGAACAATGGAGTGTTTACATCAATGTAGAGCGTAATATGTTGATAAAACGGAATAAGCCACCTTTAACCACTATAAAAGTCGGTTTCCTCCGAAGGTGATGCTGTGCATCTGGTGTAATTGTGCATTGCGAGTTAATTCTGCAAAATCAGATGTTGAATTCAGGAAAGTACTGTTCCAAAATTGGACCGATTAAAGTCAACAATTGATGAAAAGTTTTCGAAATTGGCCAATCGAAAAGCTTTCATTAACACAACGCCAAAAACGACATATTTTTACAGACGCTGTAGAAATTGGTAAAACATGGCTGAAATGTTTTACACCGTTGTCATCTGACCTTGCACCTACATATTATTACTTATTTTGGTCCCTACCAAATTCTCTTAAAGAAAAGATCTTCATTTCTTTGGAAGCTTGTAAAAGCCATAAACCAGTTCATTAGCCAGAAAAATGTCAAGTTCGGAGAGGACGGAATTATGACTCTGTCTCAAATATTCGCTGATAGACGCCATATGTCTAGTTGAAAAAGCGATGTAGAAATATCTAAATGTTGTCTTTGAAATTCACTTAAAAACGCCTCGACCCAATCTATGTTATTTAATTATCAAAATTTAGATTGGATCAAAATCCTTCTGTAATCAGAACTGTCAGGTCTCACGTGTCATTATGAAAAGGATATGTACAGGTTTCAATATATTCTGATACATCTTAGTGAGTAGGACGTGAAATGATTTGCAAGATGTTTATTTGGCATTTTTAACATAAAAAAATCACTTATTTATAGTTATATTATTACACAGTTTAAAAATGTTTATGAATCTATGTATTAGCAAAAGTACAGCTGTAACAGTTTTATCAGTAAGATGATTATTATAAATCATTGCTGGTATATAACTTTCTTGTAAATACTTCATGTGTCAGAAATGTTTTTTATTTTACGTGTTCTGATTATATCTTTTCTTTATTTTTACTTGTTTTTCTGGTCTTAGTCTTGGCTGTTGTTGATTCTGTCATTAAGGCGAAAAGATTTGATATGTTATCAGCTACTGAGTTGGGGTTAGATTATTGGCTTAGAGGCAAAAAAAGCTGCGTAAACCACACTAGTTATCAGTAAACAAAACCTCTACATTCAGACAGAATGAAGTATGAACAGTTGATTTTCATATAGAAAAGTCACTAGATTTATTTTACCTAAATATTATATGAGTACAATTTTGGTTAGTCATTTGCTTACATTTGATGCCTCAATTTTTTAAGTGTTTACAGTTTAACAAAAGATCTTATTATAATTCTGTGTGTGCCTTCCTTCCTTAATTAATTAAGTACATTACGTCCTGCCAATATATCATAAATAATGAACTATTCCGTTTTAAACACATGGAAAGACGGAAGAAACATATCAGAGAAGCTACTTGGTTTCAGAGAGAAAAAGAAAGACAGAAACGGCATAGAAAGGGACTGCCATATTAATAAGGAGGCACTTTTTTGTTTACTGTCTCTAATAACGATGTCTGGGCGATTAGCTTCGATTTTTCTGTTTGTGTTTATTGTGAAGTCCCATAAAATGGTTACGGGTCCTATCTCTGTAAACGGGCTTAGTGGTGTTCATACCATTTTTTTCTGTTTCCTTTCCGTAGAAGTTGCAGATTTTCCAGTGCAGATATTGGTCAACTCTGTCATGCCGTGTTTTATATTCAGTGAGTGCCAATACCGTGCAGACTGATACAAAATGGTCAATTGTTTCTGGATACTTATCACAGAATCTGCATTTTGGGCTAACAATTTTTCAGTATGTGTTCTTGATAATTTCTACTTAGCAAGCATTGGTCCTGTGCAGCAAAAATAAAACTTTCAGTTTCAGCTTTTAAGCCTGCACTACGTAGCCACTGATGGGTATGGGGTTTGTCTACATCAGCTTGTTTGGTACGCGTAGAGTATTGACCGTGAAGCAGTTTATCTTGCCATCGCCTCTGTATCTGGTCAGTTGCATTTGCCTTTGTTTTCTTTTTTAAGTATTTTGTAGCTTTATTTGTATTTCTTCACGCATTTGAAACTCCATTTTGAACTTGTTTGCTACGGAAAAAGGAGTAAGTACGGTTCGTCAGGACAGACGTGATCAATTTATACGTGATGGACAGACATGTTAATGGCCTATCATTTTTGGGATCATCTGCTTCACTTGTTTTTTTTAATTTTTTTATTATTATTATTATTATTATTTCCTTTGATTTCTGGTATATACTCATTTCTTTCCGAGTCCCAACCAGAGACCTAGGGTCAGAAATTGCATCATAACATTTTCCACTGAGCAATTTTGAAAAAAATTACACATATTTTACATAACGTCCTTCTTAAGGTATGGGCTGTATGTGTGAGAACATATTTTGTATTTCTTTAAGGCATGGGCTACCAGGAATCCCTTCAATATGTCTACTGGAATCTTTTCCAACCAATCCGACGGCTCCAACTACAACTGCAATTGTTAATGTCCTCATATGCCACTTTTTTGAGACTTTGATTTCAAAGTCCTTGCATTTTGATAGTTTTTTGAAGATCTTCAAATATATATTAGTTTGCAGGGACAGACAGGTCAATAAGAAAGCACATTTTGTCTTTTGGGTCTCTAATCACAATGTCTGGGCGATTAGCTTTGATTGTTCTCTCTGTGCATATTGTAAAGTCCCATAAAATTGTTACAGATCCTATCTCTGTAACTGGGTCTGGGTGGTGTTCATACAGAATTCTTGCAGCTTCCTTTCCATAAAAGTTACGAATTTCCCAGTGCAGATATTGACCACTCTGTCATGCCGAGTTTTATACACAGTAAGTGTCAATACGCGCAACCTGATACAAGATGGCCAATTTTTTCTGGATATTTATCACAGAATCGGCATTTTGGGCTAACACAATTTTTCAGTATGTGTCCTTGATAATTTCTACCACTCTGTCATGCCGAGTTTTATACACAGGGAGTGTCAATACGCGCAACCTGATACAAGATGGTCAATTTTTTCTGGATATTTATCACAGAATCGGCATTTTTGCCTGACACAGTTTTTTAGTATGTGTACTTGGTAATTTCTAGTTAGCAAGCATTGGTCATGTGCAAGTGAAACGGTTTACCGGGGCTTGGCTACTTGGGAACATTTTTTTTAAATTTTTAGTGAGATATTTTAATAAATTAAACTAGCTAAATAACACTTATTTTAATAAAATGAAACAATCAATGCATACTACGACTTATGTGAAAAATAAATATGTATTGATTATAAATATGTAAGATTATAAATGCATAATAATATAACAAAAATTATAAGATAAACTACGAAAAATATAAAAATAAATGGATAATTAAAATAATCAAAATTTCCTTTTTAAAATACGACGTCGTTTTCTTTGAACTTCCGTTCATTCCGACATCAGAGTATATTATTATACAAAAATATAAGTAGCCGTATATATATATATATATATATATATATATATATATATATATATATATATATATATATATATATATAGTGAGAGAGGTTCCTATTTCCTATGTACGTATATATTTATATTTTACATCTACACGCTTGTGCATATTTATACATATATTATAGTTAGTTAGATAAACCTTGTATGTGTGCGTCTGTCTGTGAATATATGACTGCGTGTGCATCTGTATCAATTTATAGAAATGTACTTGTGAATAATAATATCAGTTGATTTTTCTCTTTTTTCTTTTGTTATGCGTCAATTACTGAGTTGTCTCCGACAATCTTGTTTACTCAGTCTGACCCTGAAACCCTGTTTAAAACACTTATCTTTTTCAGTTCTCACACAAACAAGTCCTTTAAATTTTAACAGCTTCTATTGTGCATAGATTATGACAAGAGATTTTATTTGCCTAATTTTCAGCAAGGTCTATCTGGACGTGTGTTCATCCTTTTAAGACTGAATTCACACAGGTTGTCTTTGTCTGTTGTCTTTGAACATTTAGCTGCACATTCAAAAAAGTTTACTTCCACTGTGGAATATTGATATAACTATTTTTGCTATAAAGTTTTTAAATGATTTAAGTAAAATTCGGCTTTAGTACAAAAAAACTGTTCGTAATTCTCACTTACCAGAATTACAAATATTTGACTATTTTTTAATTGCAATTTTCGAAATCCTTTAATGAAAGGCCAAAGACTCAATTTGAATTTTTTGTAATTGGCAAATCTTGTCCGATATAAATTTTCTCTTATTCATTTATTGTTCTGTTAATCATATGGTGCTTACACAAATATGAAAATGCTATTATTTAGGATATATAATAGCGTTTTTTGTACCAATTTATCTTAAATAATTATTTAGGATATCTTGGTATATGGTTTTATTATAAATAATTTAGGTATTACTCAATTATTGAAATTACTGTGCCCTATCTAAATCACTAAAGTACAATAGTTTGTTGTGGATATCGCTTACATCCTAAAAGGGTCAAAACACTTAATGAGGGGGGGTAATTTATTTGCAAAATAATATTTACTTTTTAGTTCTCCTTCTTTTAGACGTAGTTGCTATTTAGCAATCAACATATACAAAAGGATTAGCTTCTTTGAATAATGTCACATTTAATAAATAATAAACTTTCCCCAAAATAAATTCTTAAATAAAATTATTAGGTCGGAACAAACGTTAGTGACTTTTTAAAGTGAATTTTAAAGACAATATTTAGATATTTGTACACAAACGTACTCAACCACATACTGGGCAATTCCAATGCGACCATCTGCACACCATCACCTTCTTCGGATGAAAACAGGTTTTTGTAGTAGTTAAAAGTAGCTTAGTTCGTTTATCACAGAAATACTTCCGCTCCATATTGTTGTAAGCATTCCATGTTTTATCGCCTGAGATCGTTCTTTTCAAAAGTGGTTCGTTTTTGTTGAGAAAAGAGAATCGCAGATGGAAATGCAGTCCATTCATTTTTTCCGCTAACTCTTGTGATACCCAAGCATCGTTGTAATTAAATTATCCAAGTGTTTTTCGAAACGTCTTATAACGCCCATATGAGAAATGTGAAGGAAGAATCTTTGCGTTTCGACTCATCAATGACTGCAAGCTTGCTGGAATGTTCACGGTCTTACAGATCAAGATTTCATCTTCAAAACATATCAAAGTACTTACTAACAATTGCCATAGTTATGGTATCATCTCTATAAATGGCACATCTCTTTTTATATTTCTACAGCGGTTTTGCCTTTCCGGAAATAAAATAGCATCAAATAGTGAAAATGCATCTCATATACCGCCATTTTCACTTTTAATGTAAAAACATTTGAAATTCACAATCCACATACGTACGTATGGAAAGAGGGGCTCAGGTGTCACCTTTAAGAATAAGTATATATATTTTCAGTAGTGTGTAAAACGAAATCTCGTGTTCAAACGCTAACTATTGGAAAAAGCTATGAACTTTTGTTTGAACCAATATATTAAATAATATCCACTCACTGAAGAAGAAATATTTAAGTTTATAGCACCAGAGAAAATATCAAAGAAAGTCAAATAAAATTATTATTATCATAAATGCAAAAGTAAGAAGGATACAAGATTGTGCAATGGTTGGTAAATATGGACCTCGGCCACGCAAAGAGGGAAGAGCGAAAGTTGTTCATTGGTGTACAGTAAATGTCCTGATAATAACGAACAATTGGTCTGAAGTATAACCAAAACGGTTGTAGACATAGAAAAGCCCGATATTAAAAAACAGATAGACTGACAATTTAACCATCATAAAAACGAAATCTAGACGCGCTCATTGCGGGTGTGATTACCCTCCACCCCAATTATATTCAAACAACGAGTGGAAAAAAAAATAAAGAAACTTAAAGCAATGTCTAAACTGAAATACTACAGACTTCAAAGCGACTCCAATGTAAACAAACATATTCAGTCACATTTTAGTGCAAATATAAAACCTGGGAGTCGATTCGAAATTCAAATGGTTCAGGGAATCCTGAGTGACAACAGCAAAAGAAAGAATAACAAGAAAAATGGTGCTTGGTAAGTGAAATTTTTGACTCAATAAAAGGGAGAAAGAAGATAACGGCAAAAAATATCTCAAAATACATGATGTTAAATAAAAACATCACAAATACAAGGTAACCAAAAAAGTTCTGTCCGTTTTTTGATTAGTCATTGAATGAAGTTGAAATATATACGAAATGCGTGTAGCAATTGTTTTCAAATTCGGACAGCCGGAAGTAGGAACATCAGACGTTATAAAAACATGCGCACCGTGCCCGTGCACCGTGCTCAGTTATAAGCCGGACAGTTGTGAAAAGGATGGAAGTGTCTAGAGATCTCGTTCCGTGCTGTTTGCTTTACGACTTCAAAGTGGGCTTATCAGCAGCTGCATCAAGTCGCCGCATATGTCAAGCGTTTGGGGATAGTGCTGTGGATGAACGTACTGCAAGGCGTTGGTTTCGAAAATTCAAGTCAGGAGATTTGTCTCTCAATGATGAGACTCGCAGTGGACGACCACAGGTCTTTAATGACGAAGTCCTGAAGGCAGCCATTGAAGAGGACAGTAGTCTAACATGTGGTAAACTTGCAAGACAGTTCAACGTTTCCGATGAAACAGTTAGACTTCACCTGCACCGCCTAGGTAAGACGTTCAAACTGAGCAAGTGGGTTCCGCAAACGCTGTTGGAGGTCCACAAGGTAGAACGAGTGGCAGCCTGCGTATCGCTGTTTTCTCGCCACCATACTACATCCTTATTCAATAGAGTGCTTACCAGTGATGAAAAGTGGGTTCTGTACGAAACTCCCAAGCGTTCCAAGACATTGGTTGTCTCCTCAGGATGCTGTCCCTCACACCACAAGACCGCCTATGCACCCACGCAAGATTATGCTTTGTGTCTGGTGGACAGGTCGTCAAGTGGTTCATTATGAACTGCTACCAACGGGCCAAACGGTCACTGGAGACGTATACTCGCAGCAATTGAAACGTGTGCCAGAAGGAGCCAGCACTGGTGAATCACAAAGGTGTGCTTTTCCTCCATGACAACGCCAAGCCGCATGTCGCGCGAATGGTCAGGGATACCATACAGCAACTTGGGTGGGAGACTTTGTCCCATCCACCTTATTCACCTGACCTTGCGCCATCCGATTACCACCTCTTCCATTCCCTGGATAATCATCTTCGTGGGAAATCCTTCACCAATGAAGCAGACTTGCGCAAAGCCCCCACGGACTTCTTTACGTCAAAACTCCCCGAGTTCTACCGCAAGGGCATTGAACAACTGGAGACACGTTGGCAGAAGGTGCTGGATGCCGATGGCGATTACTTCGAAGACTAAATTATAAGTTACACATACTGTGAAGCGTTTTCTTTTTTTTCCATTAAAAACGGACAGAACTTTTTTGGTTACCTTGTAAGACCAAACAAACAAATGAGATATGGTTCAATGAGTAATGCGCAGAGATTTAAAAATACAGAATGAAGACTTGACGAACATACACAAAATCCCTAAAAGAATAACATGACTTTAGCAGATTTAAACAGGGGGGTCAGCCATAATGAAAGATTTAAACAACCACAATGAAGAGAGATGCAATGAACTAGATAAAAAGGAGAACTCACAGATAATAACTTCGGAGAAAAACTACAATACTTAAATGTTTGACCAATGCTATAAAAACAGATGTATTGAATAAAGAAGAGGAATTAGACAAAAGACAATACAGCTACAGTAAATAGCAAAACGATAAGAAAGAAAAATGTAGAAATAGCTGACTGGTCGTCGTTCCACTCTCATTAGAGCTATATCGAGGATACTGGAAGTAACAACTAAAAGAAAGAGGTCGAAAATAAGGATATGAAATACACGAGTATCAGTTCTTAAAAGCATGGAAGAAATTTGGAGTTAAGACAAAAGGATGAAAAAGAAGAAAAAACACAGCAATAGGATTGTAATAAAGATGATGCCAGCCTAAGATGATTTAGGGATTGATAAGGTTACTATTGTCACCTAGAGAGGATTACTGAATGACGTATTTATGAGGATTGGGTCATAGCCATTAGTGTTCATAGGTACTGTATATAACAATTACTGAAGTTATAAAATAAACATGAAAGCACCGAAATACCGGAGGACCTCAATGGTTCTATCTTCATAAAGCTGCGGAGGAAACTATATGAACGCCACCAAACAATCAGCTTATTGAACCACATAAGATAATTATTCGGATTCAAATTAACAGAAAGACAGAGAAATGCCATTTTCATTAACAAAATTAATGGAAAGAAAAGAAGCTGAACCCCCACTTGCGCTGCCAAAGTGGGCATCAGGACATATAGCGCAGATTGTATTTTGTAAAGCGGATTCTTCCTCCAGCTTCGAAGGCAGATGTTAAAGTAGTAGCTAGGAAATGTAAGGAATGGCAATCAATAAACACAGCTCCAATACGTTCGTTACAAAACAAGTTAAGTGTTCCTGAGGCATAGAAACGATTGGTAATGGACATTGCCCACTATAATGGAAGACAATACCTGACATTGATCGATTGTGGCCCTAGGCGATTCGCAATTTGGCCACACCTGTATCAATAGAATTCTACAGGCGACATCACTCATTCAGAGGCACTCTTTTACAACCGTGGTCCACCAGAAGAACTACTCACAATGATACCGTGTTACGATGCAGCCAGTCAAAGACATCTTAGCGAAGTGGGGTGTCCAATTCCGCTTCCGATGTGCATACGTCCCTGAAGGCAACGGTCTAATTGAGAGAAGTCATCGCAGTATTAAAACAATCGCTGCCAAGAAGCAACACACGATCATGGATTTGGTCGACTGGTATAATGTCACACCAAAAGGCAACATCTCCTTCGTTACTGCAACCGCTAACTTGATTCATCGCTATCAAGTTAGGTTGAAAGGAATCGATCTGACTCTTCCACCACAACATCGAAAAGAACATATGCTGCACAAAATAGGAGACTGTGGGTACAAAATCCGCACAATCGATGTACTTGAAGATAGTGACGTGTAACCGGTATCAGCAGTTCACACACAATTTTGATTGCTGGAATGCCACGCCACCGAAAGATCTTCACCCAACTGTTGGTTCCATTACATCAGAGATCGACACAGACAGTACATCAAGGACATCCTCTGCAAATACTAAAGTATTTGCATTTGGAGCGTCCAATGAAGTCCATTGGGAGATAACTCAGGATCTAAAACATTTGAACAGTATGACTCATCGGAAAGCGAGTCCCCGGAAGAAGAGGAATTAAAAGCCTCGCAGCCAGTTGCCATATCTGCAACCGTGATCATGAGATCAAAGTAGTGTACAGAAGAAAATGGTGATATACCCCGAGAGCAAATAACGCTTTTGTGTCACATTCTGTTTTTGCAAAAGAAAACAAATAGAAAGAAAAATGCTTCACCGCTGAATGAGGTAAGCAACCTCGTGTAAATCAACGTCTGCTAAGTAATTGTGGTTCAAGTTTCACTGAGCAGAATGGATTGCATAGAAAAATATGCTATCGAAAACCTGGAAAGGGTCCTCCAAACTGCTATAAAAGCAACTGATTTTTTCTCCTAAGACAGATTTTTCTAAGGAGTCTTTCTTTCTCCACCCCCTTTCTCTTTCTAAAAAAGAATCTGTAAAAGATAATAATATCGAAATTGTAAACAGGCTACTGATTGTGAAAGACATCAACTAAGGATTTTGTTATCAATCTACGACGACATTATTTCAAAGCTGTTTCCTCACCAATCGACAAGACAAGATTGTTTATTTATGACTACATCAGAAAACTCAGTTCTGATTATATTGAAATAATTAGTGTAAAAGTTTATATACATGCATGCGTGTGTGTGTGTGTGTGTGTGTGTGCTTTACGTCATTGAATTAATATTTACTTTTGAGGAAAAATTCATGTACATAAGCTGGTAAATAGGAAGATTTACAAGAGCAAACGGATAAGAAATAGATGGACGGTCAATATAATCCCTACTAAAATCGAATGCCGAGGTTTTATTGTCAAAATCAACCCCAGAATACTTACCTGAACTCAAATTTGCACCAAAATATATATTTTGCATAACAAACATTTGCCAAAAGACGTGCATACCTGTATTTTCTAATTTCTCTATACACATCCACAGCCAAATGTACATTTGATCGCTGTTGTTATTCGATGCTTACGGTCATCAGTGAGTAGCGGTGGAACATAAACGCGATCTTATACGGATCTCCATAAAAAATCACACACGGCGAGGTCTGGGGATTTCGCAGGCCAAGCACAAAGAGCAAGGTCTCGGTAAATGTCTGAACAAGGCGTTGTCTGTAATGTTTCAAATATAGACGTCTTCTTACCACACACCAGATAGTGGATTGGGAGAACGCAGAACGCCTTTTGCTGAGAACTCGCCATTCTGTGGGTAAACAAACAACTGAATGCTGCCGGAGATACGACGCGACTACAGCGCCCCTCTGGCAGCCATTCAAAACTTAGAAGACTCCTGATACATTTCATGACGATGCTTGAGAACTGAAGCAATGCGTCGTGAAATCGGTTCGTTATTTTTTAATAACCCTGTATACACACATTTAAATTTTACACGCTTATGTCGATAGTTGTCTAGCGTTGAGTTTTATACACATGCATACATGCATACATACATGCGTACATAAACACATATGTGAACTCTTATGTATACCATGATATACATAGGGCTAGACTTAGTTGAAGAGAGGCCCTAGGCTATCCCACGTGTTGAGCCCTCCAAATCCCCCATTTTCATAAGTTGAAGAAAATGGAAGTGTTAAATAATTTGAGCCAAAATGATGACAGGTGTTTAAAATTACTGAAGGATTGTTTAGAATCTACAATGCGTTATGACAGCATGTGTAAGAAAGGCCTATAACAGTATCAAAAATATTATACACCTTGGCTGGAGGCCCCCTATATTTTGGGGAGCTAAGGCTTCAACCTGCTAAGCCTATAGGTAAATCTGGCATTGAATATATACATATTGATCCTTCTAATGTACCTTTAAGTGATTATTTTGAAGTCTTTCGCAAGATCAGTGATTAATATTGAAAAAATGACTAATGTCGACTTCTCTAAATCGTGTCCATAATACTCTACATACTAGAAAATATCTGCAGTGCGGTAATTATTTTCTCTTAATACACAAAATGTAGACATAGATTATAAAATATACGTAAATAATTGGAAATATTTATGCATTTTTATATCCTATTCAAATATAATGTAACAGTTTTCTAATTTAGTATCCGTAAATATATATATATATATATATATATATATATATATATATATATATATATATATATATATATATATATTATAAGCATATATTGATTTATTACTCGGTATTCACATATCCACACACTTACGAATATACATTATTTTCGAATCGCACATAGACAAACTAGATTTATTATACACTTACATACATAAATCAATATTTACCTTTTTCAGTTAGGCTTGGAATCTATTAGTTTTTTTGTGACCTTTGAAGAGACGTGTCGTCTCTCCTTCAGTTCGGAACGCAATAAATTATACTAACGCTGCTTAACAAGTGAAACGCATGTGAAACCTGATTAATCAATAAAAAAACACAAAAATAAAAATAGCAAAATTTCTTTTTTTTCCACATCTCATTTTCTGATGAAGCTTTAATAAAAGTGAAACATGTTAGATTTATAAACGTTTTCTATATGTTCTTTATCCTACCAAATAAATGTTTAAAAATACTTTTGTGTGCGCGCGCCTACCCACGTATGTGGGCTGCAAGTTATCCAATCTAACTGCGATGTAAAGCTCGTACCTATAGGATTATAATTTATCCGTTTATGCCGACTACACTTTCATCAATGAATGTAAGCATTTACGCTGACATTGGCGAGCGACTGCCATATTTCTGCTAATGGCTGACACAAGTTCTCATACCATAGCGAACGCACAGGTTCTCATAGCAAGAAAACAATAAAATAGAACAAATTTATTTTTATTTTATTGAGAAGACCGATGCGTGCGCGATTCAGACATTTCAGGAACCTTTTAAGTGATAAGGGCAACGCTCGCCTCCCTGGGGTTAGCAAAACAACATTTGCTGTCATGGCAACGCTTGCACAGAACTCGGGGAATCGGTATTATAGAAAGAGAAACATTTTCATGACATCGTGACATCACGCATTACTGCTCAGTGGGACTCCATTATGATGCTTATTACTATTGCCTGATCGAAAGTGAGATCGATGATGATGATGATGACGACGACGACGACGACGACGATGATGATGATGATGATGATGATGTCACTGCCTCGATTCCTAACTATGGTCATTATAAGTGTGATAATGGTTGTAATGGAGAAATTTTTATATAGCGTCCAGAAAATTGTACCGTCTCTTGCATCCTATCGCTATTGAATGAGTAAGAACCCCATCATTCAAATAATAGGCCACCCTTCGTTTGGCTGTCAATCTACCATAATTATTTTGCCAAGCTAACTTTCATTATCAGCTTTCGACATTGTTAGTTTCCTTCAAATCAGCCGTCAATATACATCATACTCTATTCGGATTTTGTATCATGCTTGGGTGGAGAAACTTTACAAGAAAAGAAGATCGTGAAAAGAAGATATGTGACACCTTAGGAGTATTTGTCTGATAATTATTATGGGAAGTAGCATTAAAAATCCACTGAAGAGCGGAAACAACTGCAAATTGATATGCATCCCCTCCAACACACACAAAAACTGTATTGCCAGTTTGTCTGCATGAAAACCAAGCATAGTTTACTGAGAAGAAGAAGAAGAAGAAGAAGAAGAAGAAGAAGAAGAAGAAGAAGAAGAAGAAGAAGAAGAAGAAGAAGAAGAATCTGATGATAATGATGATAATGATACGGAAGGATGCCCAAAATATAATTCAATCAGTAACAAAATACTGAAGTAGAAATCATAGAAACGCATATATATACATATACCTATGAATGTATAAAAATATATGTGCACAATTACATATACCTACACAGAGAATCGCATATACACGCATCCGCGCAAGTATACACATCCGGTGTGGCTACCATTACTTTATATAAAGGGAAAAAATTGTTTACTTGTTCTAATCAAAATTGTGTGTGCTAAATGCACACGTATGGTGCTGAAAAGTTCTCGTCCGTTACCAGTTCTCACGATCAATGAGCAAACATGATAAATTTTGGGAACAGTTAAAGAAAATTGAGAATTGATGTGCCAAATAAGTTCAACTGCAAAGTGAATATGTATAATAACATGTAAGATTCATAGTTCTGGGTGATTATGCGTATGTAAACGTTGGAAGAGAATCCGATGTAATCGCAAATATATAAAACAATTTGGATATTTTTTGGTTTCATTTGTATATTGATATGTTTCCGATGGTTATCCGGTATGACCAGAGAATTAATTTTACTTTACGAAAACAAAATCTACACTAGCGAGACAAAATGAGATTCACATTAAGCAGCTGAACGTTTGAATTTTAGTTTTAGCATTATCATTATAGAATTTCATATTTTTGCATATCCCATATTGTATTCCTACTAATCCAATAATAAAAGACAATATAATAACATAACCCAGTTCGATATCAATCGTACGGGTGTGTGTTAAATTCCTTTTTATGTTCATAAATTCTCTTTTTGAAATTACGGGGTATTTCGCCGATGCATATTTGAGGTACTTGTTTCATTCTATTTTGTAGACTCCTCTATCTGATGCGAAATTATCTCACTATTTTACATTAAGTTTTTTAAACTATTTTTGATCATTTTTATATTGAGATTAGCAAAATTTCTTTTAAATCCATTTGTATAATTTAAGTTTATTGTTGTGATGTCAGTAAAAATTGATGAGGTCTTCTTTATTTGTGGACGACTTTTATTTGCAGATGTTTCATTTTAAACTGATCTTAATTCGAATTAACGGAATATCAGTAGAAAGGTAAAAAGTCATTTGTTCGTTTTTGACCTGTAAATTCAATAGTACGTTCGATTTTATTTGTTTATATATTAAATGCAGTTATATATTAGTAAGATATCATTTATATAGCATTTCATGGTAAGGTATTTTTAAATGGACTGTATTCTAAGAATTCTGAAAAGAGCCATGCCAAGAGAACCCATAGTTAGACTGAATTGGTGAATGCGAAGAAAATAAAAACATTGGTTTGTACATGTCTACAAATGTTTATAACTCTGTGGATTAGTAAGGAGATGTTTATTTTGTTTATTTTGTGACGTATTATAGAAAATAGAAACAGTTGTCAACAGTCATGTTAATTTATAAGGATGTAGTATATAATCTGGCCATCATTTTATTTTTTCATATTTATATTAATGAATTCGTTGGAGAGATTGCCGCCAGAACTTTCAAGATATGAAGGGCTTAACATTTTGTCTAGTGTTTTTGTCACTTTTTGAGGAGCGCTGCATACACCCGAAATACAGCCGCAAGAAAATGTTGGGTTTATCTGTTTTGCTAAGCAGTAATGTCTACAAATCTTCGGATGATATTTTATTAATAGTAACCATTATTTTATTAGTTTCTAATCGATTCTTTCAATGTTTCTGTCTCCCCATTGATTTTGTATTCTTCAACTTTTTAATAAACACTAATTTAACATTTAATGCTAACAGCGATACTATTTTTTACGTTGTAAATCTTAGTATCCATGATTACAACTTCTCTTTTTACCTGAGAAGGTGAAAGATAAATTCTTGATTTTAATGCCTTTATAGATCATTTTGCTAATGCCATTTCATTTTTTCTGTTTTTAATATGACCGTTATAGTACCTTGTATATATAAAAAAAACACAACTAATTCTATTATGGCCTGTATGATATCGCCATTTTTATTCCAGTCGCAAATTTTAATCCGAAATTGAATTTTTTATACTCGATGGGTTATTGAATAGATTTTGTCTTTCTATATTTTCAATCTGTTGTTTGCACATAAGGATTGTAGCCTTTAATGAAGGTTGTGTGTTTTACCAATATTTATTTTAGAAATTTCCCGTCGTAGTCTATCAGCTTCGGAGTTTGAGAAAATATTTTCCCATTGTAGTTTTAGTGAAATACTTCCTTTTTCGTAAAGTTCATTCTATCTGAGGTCTTTCAACTTCACATTGTCTCTAAATATTTCCAATACAACCTTAAAATCTGAGTTGAAATGAATTTAAATTTAATCTCTTCAACGCTAGAGTTAAAATAAAAATTCAAAAGCTGAATCTGAATCACGTTTCGTCTCGTTAATATACATTTTGTTTTTGCAAAATAAAAATCTTTTTTGATTATGCCGGATCAACGTCAAAGCATGTTAGCAATGAATTTATTGAGTACTTACTTAAATTTTTTTTTTTTAAAGAGATTTATGATTTATTGGATAACACTGAAATACATTATAGTATAAAAAGAAATGGTAAGTTCAATCTAAGGGAAACAATAATTGAAACAAAGCAAGTTCGGTCGGCCAATGATGACAATTCCAGAACAACGTAACTATAAACAAATTTTTTTCTATCCTCTGCCAACCGCTATGATGGAGAAAGCATTACCTCGAACCCACGCCAGTGAGACACACTGCAAGAGACACTCCGTTTCGCGAGGCTCGTTCCTTAATCGAGACGCAATCGCGCCAATGCTCCGAAGGAACACCATCGAACGAGGGCCAATAACCCCTGAAGTCTCCACTGCCACAGGAGTAAAAAAAAATCTATCAGCAAGAGAAGAATATTTAGCTATTTTTTTATCTCTGCGTCTCGGGCGACGAACCCCGGCTCAACCGCGGACCTGATCAAATTACCGGCCGAAAATGTATCCGCACAGGTCGCATCCCAAATCAACAACTTACCCATTTTAAAAGGGAAGATGGTAATGCCATCCGGCCGCTTTCCATCACCACGGTCGAGGCCTACGGGTTCGATTTGGGATGGGAACCCAGCTTCATTCAAACCCCTTTTGATGATGTCGTTAATTGCTGCATGCCGTGGAAAGCGGCCGGCACTACGACGACAGGAGAGAGGATGCAAACCAAACTCATCGATGGAGGCTCCACATCTACATCTGTGACGCTCACATAATTTGAGTCCAAGACGGATCGCGACTCCGACCCGAGTGCACTCATCATCTAAAAGGGTACCGGTAGATGAGGAGGGCACTGCGTTGAGCCAGGCGCCACTACTCGGTTGTGAAGCAGATAGTAGACAGGCGAGGCGATGCTGATCCAGAGAGAGTCTCAAATTAGTAAAATTGGCCTCGCATTTTATTTTATCCCAGCTTTTTTGTTTTGATGTGTCTAGTGGGAGAGAAAGTAATTCTTGTTCGAAAGAACTATCCGAGAAACACTGAGACGATCCACCGAGTATCGCATCAATTAACTCGCGACTGGACGAAAGTGAAGAAAGATATGCTGGAAGGACCAAATCTACCGCTGATCGAAGGCCCAGGCCTCCGAAACTCAAAGGGAGCTTTGCCTGCCTCCAGCCTGTGTCGTCGAGATTGACGTTGCAAATTAGCTCCGCGCATCCCTTAATTGTGATATCTATCTCATTTAAGAAATCCTGTTCGAGGTAGCAAGGGGCACTTCGGAGAGTGTAGAGGAAACTCGGTAGCGAAAAACTGTTCTTCAAGAGGAAGAGGGCTGGATGTGCATCAGTTAGTTGCAATTTCTCAGTCATTCTTGTTAGAACGACATGTTTAGTATCCAAACACTCTCAAATGGCCATTGGAAAGACTGGAGAACCAAGAATGTGTAATTCCTCCTTAGGTGTTATTTTTATATCCTCAAGGATGAGTCTGATATCCCAGACAGCACTCTCGAACTCATCTGCACTATAATTCAAGTTTATTATCTCTGACTTGGACGAGTTAATCTCAAGTCCAAGCAGCGATAAAGCAGGAATAACTTGTCGGAGGTCAGCAGCTACGGTCTCGACAGATCCTCCCAGCGTTGCATCGTCAAGATACCATATATTGAAAGGAGAAGCGATGGAACGAGCTACCCCGTCAATAGCCATCGCAAAAAGTAGCGGGCCAAGTGGATCACCTTGCTGGATTCCAGTTACAGAAGGGATAATATTATCAGAGGCGATCAACAAACTTGGATGACTATACGAAAGATGAGCCAGTTTAAATATGGAAGGAGCCCGTTGATGGCAAACTTCCAGGGCATGATCCCTTCTGATGCTATTGAAAGCGTTTTTCATATCCAATTTTAATAAGACACTGGGGGAAACAGGTGATGTATTCTCGAAAAATGATCTTGTGGCATGAACCGCGGCTTCACATCCGCCCTGTATGCCTACCCCGAGCTGGACAGGTCGCAATTCATGCCCTATCTCCTTCATGACAGATCTACAAGCGATTTTTGCTGCGAGTCGACGAAAAATGTTACCAACAGCGTTAGGGCGGATACCACCATCTTTTTTTTAAGCCGTTAAGTTGGCTGAAAATATTAAGTCGCGAGCATTTTGGGGTATCTCAGCTCGGAGAAGAGTATTAATAAGAGCCGTTATGGATGTTTTCAAATGTTCACCAGCTTCTGCAGTGTGGGGAGAAATTAGGTACTTGATGTGACCAGGTCGAAGGTCGTCCACACCTCCACTGCTGCTTTCCGAGAAAGACTTCAGAGCGGCAACCATCGCTTCCTTTGAGATTTCAATATTTGAAAAATTGTTTTCTATCTGAACAAATCTGACATCTGATGGTGGCGCGGGGTGTTTCCGATGGAGCGCTGTGAGAACTTATGGTGTAGCAGCTAGTATAGTATCGGATGTGGCCAATACTCTAATTGCAGCTGAGACATCACCCTCGATCAACTTAGCATTGACGAGGGCACTTAGAATCTTCGACTGTAGATGAAGGATGAAATCTATTAGGATTAGAGAGAGAAAATTCGGCGGCATTTATTTCAGACGAATTGAATAAAGAAATGTTATTTTTCATAATAGATGAGACAGATGACTTAGGGTCCTTATTGTAAGGAATGCCGAGCACAAGTGTTGCGAAAGAGAAAAGGTGATCCCAGTCAAGCGAGCTGTTCGAGTTAAGTGACTGGTGTATGGCAGTAGCCAAGGCATCGGCTGCCGGAATTCTGACAGATTTAGGGATTTTTAAAGGCACCTTCTGGAATTGCCTAAGGAGTGAATTTGCCCTCAAAACTTCACTGGCATCATTACTTAAATATATAAGTAGCTACATACTTTGTTAGATTTACACAATTGAAAATATCTCTAGACTGAAAACGTTCTTTGAGATTAAGCAAGGATTACAATTATGGCACCTGAAGTTGCAAATATCCATCTTGTACAAAATGTGTCGATCAACCTCAGAAGCATCGAGGAATATTTGCACTTTCTATGGAATCCGGTGTCAAAAATGAAATACTAAACTAGCGGGAAATCACATGACAATTCAATGCCTTGCAAGCAACAATTTTCCATGGAGCATGAATAACTTGCCTGCTCAATGGGATTCTGTTATAAAAAATGAAGGAAACGATTAGCTTGATTTTATTTGTAATTGATTATTAAATATAAGTCAGTTATATTTCTCAACAAAAAAAAGCAGCAAGACCTTTTACAAACTTATATACATACAAAAATGAATAATAATGTATTAGCAACATCAAGTGAGAAAAGGACTTAGAAGTGACTTTCTTAAATATAATAGAAGTGTAGTATTTTCTTTACTATAACAACTTAGTATGTTACGCCCTAAGGCAAAGGCTATTGTGCAAGAGATTACGAAATACAATAAATACCTTTTAAAACATCAAAGAAAATATAAACTGCGCTTTGGCTAAGTTATCAACAGAAAATCGCATTTAAAGTTCAAAATGAAAGAAAGCCATAAGGGAGGAAACTGAAGAAAAAGCGGATGATGTTGAATAGAAACGAGACGAAAGGAAAAGTAAAGGTGTGAAAACGTGCAGAGATAAGACATTTATATATTTAAAAAAACGAAGAAAGAACTGTGGGAAGTGAGATTTTCATGGCAAAGGAAAATGACATTCTTAACTATTGGATATTACCAAGGTAGAATAGTTTAGAAAAACAACCGAGAATGATATTTAAAATATATTTATTATGGCAAAAGAATATCGCCTTTACGAACAGTAATTAGAATAGAATATTGAATTAGAATAAAAAATATTTACAATTAGAAACAGAGAGAGGGGGGGGAGAAAGAAAGGAGGGAGAAATTATATTAAATGATAAAAGTTTTTTTTTATGTGGGAAATATGATTGGATTTATTTCAAAATATTTTTTTATAAAAGAAGGCTGATGTGACAAAGGTAAGAGGCAGTGATTCATAACGAAAAAATCAGTGGAAATAGTTATTAGATTAAAAATAAGGAGGAGAAAAATGTAGACGGAGGAAGAGGGAGGAGGAAGAGGTGGAAGATTTAGAAAGAGGAAGAAGAAGAAATAGGAATAAAGATGGTGAGTAAGGAGGAGAAGAAGATATATAACACTTAAAACAGAGAAGTGCAAGGTTAAATGATCAGTGAAGACATTGAAAGGAAAGGCATCAAATAAGAGCGAAAGAAAACAAACATACAAGCTAGCATTAAAGAGAGCGATTAAAATAAATGTCAAAGATGAAATGTTAGAAGAGTCGAAGAAAAAAGTGTAGAAGAAGAACTGAAATCAGAGTCAGACAAGAGTAAATACAATGGATGGATTGGCATTTTGAGAGACAATATATTTCTATTGAAAACCACATTAAATGAAAGTTCAGTACCAGAAAACACTAGTTAAATGTTTTTGTGGAAAATAATGTTCTAGAAAGTAAAGAAATATGCCGAGGATGCAGTGGTGTGAAATATTAAGGTGGCTGCAAATTGGTCCATTTCTAAAATAGAAATGGACCTATTTTGGAAGGAATCAAATGGGTTGATATGAACGAAAAGCTGAAGGGGAAAACAGAGTAGAAGTCCAACATGATAACAGTTTTTTTTTCATCCTCGTCGCCATCCTTAGTGTTGTAGTCTTGCTGTCTTTGATACTTCTATTTCAAAGAGACAAACGACTCAGCGTTAGTTCATAACACAAAGACAGACACAAATCAAACATTTGAATAACCATCGATGAAAAACCACTTCCATTATCTTCCTAGTTCCAATGCTGAATAATTATTGCTTCTGTCTTGAAAAAAGGTCTGTAAGTGAATTCTGATATTTAATCACAGTGAAACAACCATCGCTCCTTCAAATTACTTATTTTATGAGAACAACAAAAAGAAGTATTGAATGGTTGTTTTAAAAACAGATTTTATTGTGAACTTGACATAATTCACAAAGTGAGATTATTATTCTGTTCAACCCAGAATAGTCCTTTATTTCATCGATTCTTTCACACTAGCAGAAATTAACGTCCACGTTCAGCAAAGAATAATAATAGGACCTTGAATAAGTTCTCGCTGTTTTCCAACAGATGGCGTTCCCAGAACTGCGTGCGTGTAGGTAACACATCTATAAGGAAGTATTATAAGCAAGTTTCAAATTCAGTATATGTCATTTCGCCGAAGTGTAAACAACTTTGTTTTTTCATAGCATTAAAGAAAGTGTATTTGCGGGGAATTTTACTGCACTATTTTATTCAAAAGAAATCTGCAGCTGAAGCACACAAAATTCTTGTTGAGACTTATGGCGAGCATGCTCTGTCGGAAATATCATGCAGAGATTGGTTTAAACGCTTCAAACATAACGATTTTAATGTTGAAGATAAAGAACGCTCTGGCGCACCGAAAACGTTTGAAGACGAAGAATTGGCGGCATTACTTCATGAATACTCATGCCATGCACAAGCTGAACTTGCAAATCATTAGGAGTTGATCAAACAACAGTTTCGAAACGTTTGAAAGCATTAGGAATGATTCAGATGCTAGGACATTAGGTGCCGTACGAGTTGAAATCGAGAGACGTTGAACAGCGCCTTGTCACGTGTGAACAGCTGCTTCAACGGCAGAAAACGAAAGACTTTTTGCATCGTATCGCAACCAGCGATGAAAAGTGGATACACTACGGTAAACCTAAGCGTAGAAAATCGTGGGGTAAGCCCGGTCATGCATCAACATCAGCGGCAAAGCAGAATATCCATGGTTCGAAGTTTCTGCTCTACATTTGGTGGGAGCTGCTGTGTGTAGTTTATTATGAGCTGCTCAAACCAAACGAAACCATTACAGGAGAACACTATCGACTACAATTGATGCGTTTGATCCAAGCATTGAAGAAAAAATGGCAGCTATACAAGCAGAGACACGGCAAAGTGATTTTGCAATATGACAACACTAGGCCACATGTAAAATGTGTGAAACTCTACTTGAAAACGCTTAAATGGGAAGTCCTACCCCACCCGCCGTATTCACCAGATATTGCCCCGTCCGATTATCACTTGTTCTGATCGATGGCACATAGTCTGGCTGAGCAGCACTTTCATTTTTATGAAAATGCCAAAAGATCGGTCGACTTGTGGTTAGCCTCAAAAGACGTGTCGTTTTTCCGACGTGGAACTCGAATGCTGCCAGAAAGATGGGGAAAAGTAGCGGCTGGCGATGGACAGTACTTTCACTGTCATGTTTCTTACTAATTTTTGTAAATAAAACATTACTTTTCATGAAAAATCAACGAGAACATATTCTAGGTTCTAATAATAAAAACAATTCGGAAGTTCCTGGTTCCAAGTAAATTAGATTCGTTTCCTTTAACCTTTAAAACTCTGCTTTATTCATGACTTTCCAATCCACTGCACTGTTTTTCAAGGTTCTTCTACTGCACTACTTAATTTCAGTCATGGTCATTTTCTGTTGCCATAGCAGGATATGACAACACAACTGTAAAATTCAAACGCACTATCATTCATTCATTTGAGTTACAAGCAAAATCACCTCCAGTTTGTTAAAGGTTAAATATATGTTATTTTTTTCTGAAACTAAATTTACTAATTAAATAAGAATGCAGTCGAAGGTGAAAAGTATAAGGTGAAAAAATAGAAACTAGTTTGTGGGAATCTGTCTTTTAATTGGATTAACATTTATTACTTCGATTTATCCACCTGCGTACGTTTAATCCTGTAACGAATCTTTATTTTAATTAAATATTAGCTTCAACATTTTAAATAATATAATTTACAGATTAATAATTATCTTAGTGATTGAAATAGAAAATAATTTTGGGGGATGATACTAACTTGAAAAACAGTGCAAATAAAATGTAAAATTGTGATATAAAGTTAAACTCAAACCTCTTTACTTCTCATTCCCGCTAAAACCAGAAAAACGTGTTCATTTACAAATCCCAGCCGCCAATATCATCGCTCAGTAAACAAAATGAACAAAAAAGTTACATTAATAGCAATTCTAACTACTCACTAATGGAAGGTTATTATATATTATATATAATAAATAAATTATATTACAAAATAAATTATTATTTTATGAAGAGACAAGTCTGCAGAATTAAAATTATTAAACATTGTTTAATCTCTATGTATTGAGTTATTTCTGAATTTACGAATAAAATAAAAAAGTATATGTGCGATTCTTTCATGATGTTTTAATACTAATCTTTAATACTATTTTCATATTAATCTTCTTTCATTTGAAAAAGAAACTTAATGGAAATATAGTAATATTGTGTTAAATCATTTCTATACTAAAGCATTTTCCAATTTAATTTTTGCAATATTTATCTCAAGCAACCAACTTTTGACATTCCATTATTTACATATAAATTTATCTTGGCACTCCTAACACACAGAATGTGCAACACACATTATTCCTGATAATTTACATGATACGGGAATATTCAGCAATATTTGATTATATAGTCTTCAACTGGATTAGATTCTTGCAAATCTGATGTGTATTAAAAAGATTGTACATTGTGATTTAAATATTGATAAAACTCTGCTCCACGCCGATTTTACCTTTGCTGTATGTATTCATTAAAAACGTAATGTAGTGAATTTGAATGTTTCAATTCAAAATGTGTCAATACTATTGTGTTATTGTAAAACGTGCAATACCCAAAATGTATTTTTGCGACGATATATTTCTCCACCTACTAGTTATTTTGACATTCAGAATATGTATATCATTTCCAGGCTATAATGACTGTTTAGATCTGCATCTTGGGTCTTAATTTGCATTGTCTAATCTTCCTCTGATTAGGCTTCTAATTTGCAAGAGTGTTGTCAATCGAGTTGTTTTAATTTTTATAAACATAAAAAAACGACATAGAAAAGCCATAGGCTTTTCCACATTAAACGAGTCTTTTGTGTTCATCAAAATAATTTGATTTCTGTGCAAAAATAAAATGAAAAGTCCAATAAATATTGCAACACTGAAATCGGTTTTACTCGGCCAACTTCACTAAGCAAAATGAACATCAACATAGTAAATCAAAAGTAAGGAAGATTTTACAAAACATTTCTAGGCTATTTATTAGTTCCTTTTGATAAACAACTTCCATTATCGAACTGGAGATAGTGATTATGATAATTGATTTTTTAGCTTTTACAAGGATGCGACTCTAATCAGTTGCTCATGCCACGTCATCGTTATAAGTAATAGAAGGAGGAAGAAAGGGAGTAGGCAGAGGGGTATAGGATACGAAAGAGGAATAGAAGGATTGGTTCTTTAGTCGTGAATCAAATTACTCCTTGAGGTTGAAAGCTTTGGAATAATAACTTTTATTTTCTGACTCTGATCCTTTCTGCGTGTATTGGTCGAATGAAAATTAAATTCCCTTCCTTTTTTCCTGCAACGATTTGCATCGACATGTTCATTCATATATCAACATGTATATTCATATATCTACCTTAGATATATCATGTTAGTTTGAAGGTTGTATCGCTAAAAGTCACTCTGTTCAAGTAACACGACTTTGGGCAGTGGAGGTAATAGGTGACAATAGAATTTCTATTCTCTTAAATAAGTTCATACTTGAACATCAGCATTAAAGTGAACATAGCTATTTATCAAAATATCCTATTAAAACATGAAATACTGAAATACATACCTGAAATACTATTAATAAAACCAGATGCAATTTCTTATACTCTCTTTATCATATATGAATATAGAATAAAATAGATTATTTTATATATAGGTAGATTATTATTAATAAGGTCAAAAGGGTTGGTCAAAAGGGTTGGTCAAAAGATGCATATTCTAATATCCTTCTAAGTATTAAAGAAAATTCTTGAAAGAATTTAGTCATTAAGCATAAAGAAACAAGATTAAATATTAGTGGATTTACCTTCCCTTTTCTTACCCATAATCCTTTTTCATAGCGAATCTCCTATGGATATACATAGAAGGCAAAGAGATGTTATAGAATTTCTTTTTGGGGGAGAAACAAGTGCTATAATTATTCACAAGTGGTTAATGACTGTATATGGAAACTCTGCAGTAAGCAAACTAAGGAGATAAGTCAGTCGAGTTAATGTTAATTCTAGAAAGAAAGAAAACTGTCTTTAATGACAGGCCCCACACCAACAGACCAATTAATTTTTGGGTGTACGAGTACAAAGTTAAACAGACCTACTCAAGACTGCTGACAAAAGTAACACTGTTCTAAATTTCCATGAAAACTATGGTAGGTCCTGCAATTTCATTACAACTGTGAAAAGTGGGTTCCTATAATGCTGACTCCATGCAAAAGCATAGTGTGGTTGCTACTAATGAGCTTCTGAAGGGTCATAAAATGGTTATCACCTTTCCACAAAGAAGCCACTCTGAGGACTGCGGTTGATCAATGATGATGAGGTTAAAAAAGGCAGCTCACGCATGTCTCTCATTTAAACGTTGAACACATCGATTGAAAAGGGAGGAAATTTGAAATTCTTAAACTTTTTATTTATTTTCCGTATGCTTTGAGTAACCCAACTATTAAATATGTTTTAATATAAAGGTCATTGTATATTTTATATGTATATATAATAAATATTTAAATGAAACGATTATTATATATTGCAAACATATTAAAAGTAGACATATTTGCAAACATAGCACTAAAATAATTCAACAATATATTTTATCTATACACTAATTAGTTATTTTGTTTTAGAAAAAGCGTCTCTAGTTTTGTTAAATTTTTGCCACGCTTTTTGTCTTGGCGACATTATTGTAACATGACAAATTACTAGTATAATTTGTTAGAAATTATCATCAAAATTTATATTCTTTAATATATATTTTGATTTAATATACTTGTTTGAGCTATAAATACTTATAAATAAATCTGTATGGAAGTTCATTTACTTTCAATGAATATTGAATGGTTTAATCGGATATTTTCGGTAAATAGAAGTTTTGCACTAAAGCTGAATGAATTCGAATTTCTGTCAAATTTTATTTTTAAAACTCTCAAAATATATTGCATGTACTTTACTCTGGGCTGCCTTTTTATTATTTCACCCAAAGTAAGGGTAGAAAGAGACTAAGATGCAAAGCGTTAATGAGTGTGATAAAATATGAGAAAAAACGTTATTAAGCAAAGAGGACAATAAAAGAAATTAAGGAGGCAGAAGATGACGACTAAAATTGCATGGAAGCTACGTTACGGCGGTGGGAATGTGACTGACACCGAGATGCCAGGTCAAGACCGATAACATTACAGATTCTTCTTTGGATTTTGTCAAGAATCTCTAAATATATAGCAGAAGCACCAGACCAGATGTGACAGCAATATTAAATGCATGGATGAATGGCAGACTTATAAAATTGTAAGATAGATTCCGGCGAGAAAAATTACACGACACAGTAAATCAACTTTTCTAGCAGCAGAACTAGCAACTGATTCAGTGTAATTGTTTCACTTCATGTCAGTCAAAGATGTCAGCCCGATAATGCATGATTAGTCACTCTCCTGAAAGTCACATCAGCCAGGGCGATGGAAAGTAAAAAGGGTTTTCCAGCACGATTAAAAGAGCGTTAAGATTAACCAACCATTTCTTACATCGATTAAGAGATTGGAGATCATCTTTATTAAAATCAGCGGTTAATTTGACCTCATCGAAACTATTAGACTTACCATTAAGACTGGAGTAAATAGTTTTATCATCGGCATAGCGAAGAGCTAATAACATCGGAAATGTCGTTGATGAAAATTAGGAACAAAGTAGGTTCAAGTATCGAGTCTATAATTAATGTAAAAGTATCGAGTCTATAATTAATGTAAAAGATTGAGAAGAGTGGCCGTTCAAAATAACTTTCATTTCACGATTTGATAAGAAAGACTGACTCAAATCAATACTTCATCCAGAAATACCATAACCTTTCAACTTGTGAAGAAGAAACCCTGACAAACGCCTCCGAAATAAATGAAGCAACAAACAGCCGAAGCTTCGCCATTCTTATCTAAAGCTTGGGGTACCTCGCTGTGGTGTAATGGTTAGCAAGCTTGTCTCGCTAGATCAGTTACGGCTGAAAGGTGAGTTTGATCTTCACTAGGTGTTCAATACTTTCGGCCTTGTGCCACATCTAAGCTACGCTTGGAAAATAACCATTCTTATCTCAAGCTTGACAGACGCTTTCAGCAATAAATATTATCACATCAGCAATTGACCTATAGAAGAGAAAGCCGTATTGTTCATCTGAAATGTGACCCTCTGAAATGAGGATGCTTGACTATTTCGGAGTTGATTAGAACCTCTATGATAAAAAAGAAGTAGAAAACTAGTAGGTCGATAGGCAGACGGTTCGCCTAAGATCTTAAAAAGCAGTAATTACAAAAAGAATTTCCAGAAAAGCAAGAAGCAGAATTTAGAGAGAACAGAATCCATTTCAAGAGCACATTTCTTTATGAATATTGCAGGGTGATCGTCAAGACCGCCTGCTTTGTGGGGGTCAAGTTTATAGATGTATTAATAAATTAGGTTTTTCGTAACATTTTAGATTTTGTTTCAACCCTTTTTCAATATAAATATTTTCCAATTTATATAAAGTTTCTTCTTGTTTACTATCATTACAAGTACATTTTCTGATAATTTTAAACGGGGAACATATATTCTATGGCCCAGATGAATTAGGCAAATTGGTATATGCAAAAATAACTTATTCCCACAAGGAACAGAAAACGACATCATTAAGAATTGATTCAGTCGGTAAGACTAATTAAAATATATATGTATGGGAACCCTCGTTTTTAATGCATCGGGAATCATAAACGTTGCAGAGGACTTCCCAGTTAATGAGAAATGATGATGAATAGGATAGGTGCATGACTCATACTACATTCGACCAACTTCCTTCTCATATCAAATATTCGTTTTTTCTAATAACGGCCCAGTGAAGCTCTGTTCCCTGAAGAAAAATTGTAACAATGTTATGTCAATCAAGAAGATTCTTTGTATATGGCAGATAAATTGAACCACAAGAAAATATGTTCGTCGGGAAACAGAAAAAGTGCCCATTGCGGTACTGCATATGTGTCAGGGAAGTTTTCCACATCACTCTAACAATATAATATTTTCATCAAAGGGAATCCAAATGCAAGTCACTTGTTAAACCAACGAAATATTATTTGATAGACAGAATTACGGCGATTTAATAAAGAGACATCTTTTCAAATTAAAATTTCAATTTTTGAACCAGCAAACCAGAATATATCTTTAACCGAGACTGTTTTTGAGAACCTCCGACGGTCAGAGTGTTAATTTGAAGCGCTCATTGTTCAAATTCAAAAATACATATCCGGTTTGATTATTATTTACAAAATACAACCCTTTTATCATGCAGCATAAACCTATGCAATGCAAAGGACTTAAGGAACTCAACAAGTAGCAGAACGCAATATTCCAAATCCAGTGATTAAATTTCAATTCACAAAAGAAAAACAAAGAAGGAAAATATTACAACTTACCAAATAAGCATTAAGCGACAATAATTTTTTAAAATATTAATGCTAGAGATTTTCCAGTCTAGCTTTGAAATCATGAATCTCCTCTAATCAATAGGAAGGTATTAAGCGTGAATCTTGATCTGTTTTACACAATATTCTATCCAAATGGAGAATGAAAACGACAATCAAGAACGAACATTGATCCTGAATTGGTTAGCATCAATTATGTAATTGTTGCGATTTAATGTTGTCAAAAAACCAGTGAGATAAGAAAGCACACCATTGTTGAAAGGGAGAAAATTATTTCAGCCTTTTTCATTTCAAGCTGAGGCAAATAATTTGAATTATACTAAATATCAACACAGACGTTCTCAAATTTGAAGAGTAACAGCGACTTAAATAATTTAGCTGTTATCAATGGTTATGTAAATATTAATGAAAGTTAGACATATATATATTCAAGGCACTCCAAGGAACACAAAAGCGCGTTAACCTGATGCTATGTTTGCAGTAAGGAAATGTAAGAAAACTTTTTAAAAGATGGCATTCAATCATTCCGAGAGTAAAATTAAGGATAACCTCTTTGGACAGACCAGGAATTGTGATGGGGAAATTGTATAGTGAATGAAAGAAATAAAAGAAAGTCACCTACGATAAATTTTATAGTGAATGAAAGAAATAAAAGAAAGAAAATCACCTACCAGAAATTGTATAGTCAATGTAAGAAATAAAAGAAAAAAGTCACCTACCACAAATTGCATAGTGAATGAAAATAATAAAAGAATGAAAGTCACCTACTAGAAATAGTATAGTGAATGATAAAAAATAGAAAGAATGTTACCTACCAGAAATTGTATAGTGAATGAAAGAATTAAAAGAAAGAAAATCAATTACCAGAAATTGTATAGTGAATGAAAGAAATATAAGAAAGTCACCTACAAGAAATTGTATAGTAAAAGAAATAAAAAAAATCACCTACCAGAAGTTGTATATTGAATGAAATAAAAAAAGAAAGAATGTTGCCTACCACAAATTGTATAGTGAATGAAAGAAAGAAAAGAAAGAAAAAATACCAGAAATTGTATATTGAATGAAAGAAATAAAACAATGTTACCTAAGGAAATTTATAGTGAATGAAAAAATAAAAGAAAGAATGTCGCCTACCAGAAATTGTATAGTGAATGAAAGGAAAGAAAGAAAGAATGTCACCCACCAGAAATTGTAAAGTAAATGAAAGAAATAATAGAAAGAAAGTCGCCTACCAGAAATTTTATACTGAATGAAAGAAATAAATGAAAGTTACCTGCCAGATTTTGTATAATGAATGAAAGAAATAATAGAAAGAATGTCACCTGCCAGAAATTGTATTATGAATGAAAAAAATAAGTGAAAGTTATCTACCTGATTTTGTATAGTGAATGAAAGAAATAAAAGAAAAAAGTCACTTACCAGAAATTGTATAGTGAATGAAATAAAAGAAAGAAAGTCACCTACCAGAAATTATTGCATATTAAGATATATGCAGTCTATACAATGAGAAAATGTTTTATGAAACCAAACTTAAAGTTAAACTCTTTACAAACAATAATCACCACGCCTATTAAGTATTGTACTTTCATTGGACGGTACATGTTCTCAACTTCTAGCGAATAATCTCTTTACGAATCTCAAATGTAAACGATGATAGGAGACAATTATACTATTGGATAGATTCAGATACACGGCAAAATTAATTGGAATGATAAAATCAATAAATATTTTGAAGAGATGCAGAAAGAGTAAAAAATAAATTCCAAGATGTCGAACACAAAAAGAAAAATCATAATTAAAACATTTCCGACCTTTTCGTACAACCGATAAAATATTTCAGTGTATATTTGTAGCGTCAACACCTCCATAAATGTCTTCAAAAATATTGGAATGTTTTTTTTTAGATTTCCTAATCAATATCTTAAAATCACTCAATAACATATGTAAAATTTTAAGAAAAACGACAGCAGAATTGCTGAAGTTCCGAGAAGAATGCTACAAAATATCATTAATCCATACATAAATACCTACAAGAAAAATAGAAATAAATTATTTTAAATAATAATAATAATAATAATTTTTAATACAAAATAATAATGATAATAATAATTTTTGATACAAAATAATAATAATAATAATAATAATAATAATAATTTTTAATACAAAACTAACCAGATTTAAACGGCATACTGAAGATTGAAAACTTAAGCATTAATAACGGGATTTTCCAGGATGACTTTCTTATTTCTCTGTCTACTGAACTTGGTTATGAGTATAATATCGATAAAACTACATGAATAGCTTATTCTACATATACGACTTGAAATTATGGGCTAAAAATAATTATTGTTTAGAGTCTTCAAAACAGGCAAAAGGATCAGTGATGACTTAGGCATGCGTTTCAGCTTAGGTGACTGTGCGAAAACTACATTTAGGAAAGGTAATCTTGATAAAATCACTAACGTCATGACTGATATAGATACAGCAATAAAAGCGTTAGATCAAGACATGACCTACAATCACCTCGGAATCCAAGAGGCATAATGCATGTGGCAAACAAACAAAACGTTAGAAAGGAGTTCTACAAAATAATAACAATGTTACATAGTAAATCCAATGCTAGTAATCTAACTATGGATATAAATTCGCTAGAAATATCAGTTCTTATAGAAGTTATGTTCAATTTCCACTCTCTCCGTAAGGGAGAGTGCTGTTTATCTTTTTAGATCAGTCCATCTTGTGGGGGTGCTCAGGTACTCCACAACAAAGTGAAACAAAAGTAATTGATTCCCAATTAAGAAAATTGATGTATGATTCGAAGACGGGTGTTGCTCGTTTTTATATTGCTAAAATCCGACTTGAGTGAATCTATAAAACAGCAACTATTAGCTTAAAAATATTTAGAAACCATATCTGACTGGATTCTACAAGTTGTTGACATTCATGAAAAAATAAAAATTCCATTTGTAAAGAAAATAATAAATTCTTGAAGGAACTCAACTTCACTTTGAAGAAAATAGATAAAATGCACAATCAACAAATGTCGCTACAATCATTAAAAAATGATAAGTCATACAGGCTATACAATTTTGAAAAATACGTAAAAACAAAAACCCTACATAGCTAAGATTCATTCAGGGGCAGCGATGACAATGTAAATAAACAAAAATCACGGTATCGGAAGAATGCAAGGCTAACCGTACAAACTGCGACATTTGCAATAACTGCATTGAAGCGAGATTTCACCTTCAATGTGGAATGTTTTTGTTAGTGTTTGAACAAGAAGTCTCAGAATGAAAGACAAATGATAGAGAACTAACAGCTGATAGCGAAAAGATGATGTTGGTCAAAACGGTTCATGAATTAGAAGAGGAGAAGAAAAATGCTACAGAGTTCGATTGAAAACGAAAATATTTGAATAGGTTCCTGATAAGTCAGCCAAAATGATCGATGCAAAACAAAACAGTTATTAAGGGAAGATAGTAACAGAAGGCCTTCAAAATATTGAAACAGGCAATATAGATTTGATTTTCATAGAAGTTCATGGTGGCCATTGGAATAATACCTTCAAAGTGAGGGTTTATTTAATCACCAATTTCATTTTAAAATAATATAAGTATTGTTAAATATCCGAAATGGTTTAAATTTATTACTAGTAGTTTTCTTGGTTGTTTTCTTGTTTATTGCATTCTAACTTGTTTGCTTTTATTCTAATAAATATTCTATATTTTTCTCTTTTATTATATCCTTGAATCCTATTCCATTCTCTTTTTCTCTCCGTCAGCCTCTATCGTAAAGAGAGACGGAGATCCTACTAGGATTTATTACCGATGACACTTTGTTGACGGAACATACAGAAGGATACCAAAACGACCTCCTAGACAAGGAAGTAAAGGAAAACGAGAAGAAAAAACTTACCATGAACCGTAAGAAAAAAGAATGTATGGTTGACAACAAAAGAAAGAGCCCAAGATACGGAATACGAATTGACGATGTTAACATAAAAATGTGCAGAAGTTTAAATATCTGGAAAATGCGACACCGATATCCGAATGCGTATTGGAATGGCAAAAGAATCATTCCAAAAGCTAAGCAAAGTAAACAGAAACAGGAAAATTTCATTAGAAATAAAGAAAAAGATGCTGAACTGTTATGTAATTTCAATCCTCTTGTATGGCAATGAATGCTGAACAATCACCACGCTGATGTAGCAAAAGCTGGACGCAACAGAAATATGATTCTACAGAAGGAAACTAAGAATGGCACAGGCGAAGCGCGGAAGCGACGACGAAGTGTTAAGGAAAACAAAAAGAAAAAGGAGACTTATACTCAAAGTCATGAAGAGACAACTGAAATCTATTGAGTACATAATGAGGTAGGAAGGTTTGGGAAATCTGAGGCTCACAGGACATATCGAGGGAAAAAGGGAGAGGGGGAGACACAGGGCCAACTACATGACCGGCTCGTATGCAGGAATGCCAGAATGGAGTGGAGAGTCTTGGCAAATGGACAAACGTTTCTAAGGGTTGTAAAGAGTTATGATCGACCACGTCCTGAATTGGCACGGCACACAGAAGTCCATAGATGCGTCTGTTCTTATATATATATATATATATATATATATATATATATATATATATATATATATATATATATATATATATATATATATATATATATAAAGTATCTCATTAGATTTTGCTTGTATATAAGAAAACGAGATGCTTACATCAATGAAAACATTGTGAGGAAATATCTTTATTTGAAAATGTTTTCATCAAACTTTTTAACACATTTCTTCAAATTTACGCTTCGTCTTCACCTCATAAGAACAGTTCAAATTTTTCATTTGACAGTTTATAACTTAATGTGTTTAGTAAAATGTCAACCAGAAGAATTGCTGTGGTCGAAATCTGCTTACAGTCAGTCATTCCAATTGAATTTCATAATGTGCATGCTTTCATGTTGTCTCCATTGAATTTTCATTAATGAAATTGATATCGATCACATAAAACTGTCTATCGAATATCAATAAAAATAATTACCATCTTTTTCTCGAATGCCCTCACGTGGTTGCCATTGTGAAATCAGCCACATGAATCCATTTTTAATTAATTAGCTTGGAACATTAATTAACAAGCTGGAAAAGAAACAAAAAGAAGTGAAACGTTATTATTTCCATAAAATTCGTAAGTTTTGCCAAAATAGTAACCAAGAAATCTGAACCTTTGTGTCTAATATTTTCACAGACTTATTCACGTTTTACTCTTCTCTTCTTCAATTAGATTATTTTGGTAGATAGCTTAGTGCGTACACTTCTGAACGAACGATTCAGAAATGTTCTACATATACTGTCAGAAGTCTTGAAATTCCTTTTGAAATTCATGGCATGAAAGTTCTCTCTTTTAATTTTTATGTCAGTTTTAATATTTCGAGCTTGATAGGAAAATCTATTATCCAAAGCATAAATTGACCGAAATATTAATACATAAGTGAGGTTAATATTCTAGAAATGAATAGCAAATAAGATATAAGACCAAAGGTAGGTATTTTCAATTCCAGTACTGACTGTAAGGAGAACAAAACATTCGCACACCCTTTTAGTTAAAGACTTCCTTTTTTTCCTAAACGATAGATACCATGAGAAAACATTAAGCGAAACGATTAAAACAACATTTTTTTTAAATCATATAATTAAACTTGAGAGGATTGGCACTTTTAATGTTTGCTGGTGATCAACTTTAATAATGTTTGAAAATCGATATTTTCTTAGAAAAGAAAATTTCTATCAGTTTTCGATACTTCACTCCAAAATTCAACACATATGAAACAAAATGGGAAAATTATTCTTTGTTTTTTAAACGAAAGTATAAAACATTTTTAAATGTAACTTTAAAGCAAATACTTTTTATATTATAGTGCTTTCCAACTATACAAAGAATGGAATGGAGGGATCATTAGATCGTGAATAAGTTAACACACATTTTTAAATTTGAAAGTGCAATAGGTGCAGAATTATAACCGAAACTCGCATGTATCTAACAATGTGAATCATTGTCATAATAATCGCAGTCACGACATAACTTAAATCTTTATTCTGGACTTGAGAGTACTTAAAATCGAAAAAATGACTTAGTATTTTCTTTCACAGAAACTGACACCATCTGTCCCCAAGTTTATTTTTAAATGTATTTCCGATTTCTGTTGCGATGTTTAAGGCGTTGATTCAAAATTATCTTAGTGAAATGTTCGATCATCGCGTAGAAAGAAAAAAATGATTTCTACATATTAACAAAAGACGCTACAATAGATCACTGAATAAAGTTATTAAAGTTAATTAACTATCCCAAGCTAGAAATAACCAACTAGCATTCATGATGATTTCAGTAAGTTTTAAACTTGACAAAAACTGCTACAACTTTCAAACTGAAAATGCATTCCTTAAAGCGAAACATTTTTGTTATTCTTTTCTATTGCAATAGTTTCCAACTGACAACATGTTCTCTCGCGCACGCTTTAATTGTTTCGCCCGTGCACAGTGAATTACTTGATAAGTGATTAGCCCTTCGCTTGTATTCGTCTGAAATCGAGGGCTGGCCTCTGGCTGGACAGATTTGTACGAATTAATTCCTTCTTACAGATGAGGCACAGAATGGTGTTCGTTGTCGTCAGTAGCAGAAGAACATGGCAGCAGGTGGGCGGGAGACAAATACAGGAAAATGCACAACTTGCAATTAATAAATGCGCAGGAGACTGAATAATTAATTCCTAACTTTCTTAACATGAAAAGAGTTTGGGGGTTCTCAGAATACAATCCAAATGTAACGAAGGAAAAAAGGAAAACATTTGCGTCAAGGTCGTATGTAAATTAATAAATATATATATAAAAACACTTGGAGAACATAAATAAATATTAAACATTTGCATGCACATATACATTTATTGAAATATACGTGACGTAAATCTAATCTATTCAATGATAATTACTTCTTCATGCATGCAAATCCATATATATATATATATATATATATATATATGTTTATGTTCAGTGAGTACACTGTATTTTCTAAATAGATCAGTCATTGTTAGGATAATTTGTATTTTAATTACGATCAATATCATAATATCAATATATTTCTTTGCCAGCTTTCAAAAGGTTGAGGCCAAATATGAAATCTGAAATAAACATTTGCAGAAACAGGACCAGATGTATTACTATCAATATATTCTATGACTTTTTTAGAATGTCATTTTATGTTAAAGAGTTTTGTTTTGTACTTACTGAAGGAATTTGAATGTAATTTTCAACGAAATTATCTGTGTTTATTGATGTTGATGATCGTCATCCAAGTCATTTAAACCATTTTGAACCACATCTGTTTTAATCTGTTTTAATCAATAAGCGTTAAACAGCTGAATGAATATTTGATTTCATTTTAAAATAATTTGTTTCGAATTTTGATTGATTTTCATTTTGTTTTATTTTTAACATAGCTTCGATAGTGAATTTCTTAATAAATGTACATGAAAAATGTAAGTAAATGTAAAATTATAATTTACTTGAATAACCAAATATATATATATATATATATATATATATATATATATATATATATATCCGATGCGATGAGAACGAAAGTAATATATAAATTCCAACGTTCGCAGCGTTAATTTAAAAAAGAGCTCGATACAGGTAGTAGAGCGATACTTATTTATTTATTATAATTTTATCATATAAACAAAACCATTTTACTCACAACAAAGATGCAACTTGGTTTCAGTGCATTTTAACTGCACATCTACGGGTGAAGGTGGAAAATGGTTAACCATTAAGTTGCATCTTTGTTGTGAGTAAAATGGTTTTGTCTATATGATAAAATTATAATAAATAAATATATATATATATATATATATATATATATATATATATATATATATATATATATATATATATATATATTAAAACGAGATTACTCTTTTAGAGAAGAAAAGTTTTGTGTTAAAATTAGTATAAACATTTCCAAGTATTAAAAACACGGGTGAAAGTTAAAGATTCTTAGTAGTTTATCAGCAAGAAGGAAATATTTCATGAATTGCCTATTTGTAAAATCTGAGATTTCATTTAAGTATTCCAAGAGCAGCATTTATACAAGGTAATAAAATCATTTTTGTCATTATTCTTTTGCTTTTCATAAACAAAACTTTTTCTTATATAAATTTTGTCCAACAAACCATGACACGGAATTCTTATTTGTGCCCTTGAATTTGTTATAGAGCAATTTGTTCACAAAACACTTTCTTTTGTATGATGACAAGAAACGCAATCGCGCACACAGACACACATTAAGAGAGACAATGTCGATGAGCAAAAGCGATTGTCTTTGCCTGGATGTCTCACGGCCATACTTTTTTAGATTCGTATTTTCTTCCAATCAAAAGACTAGAAATAGCAGAAATAATGTTCTTTTTTATTATCCTGTCATCGACATTTGTAATCTTTTTCTTTTTTGATATATCATGTTCTTATTGGTGATCATATGTAATCATGTGCGACGACGGAAAGATATATCCCTAAATAGGGTTCGAAGTCTCCTTTCATTCTCGCTAAATTCATTGAAATTTGACTCAAATGAAAATCTTCATTTTCTTCAGTACCAAATCAATCAACTATAAAATATCTCCGATTTTTGATGTATAAGAAACAATCTAAAAATGTTCTATATAAGCTCTTAGAGAATTATTTTAAACTGTATTGCAATTATATAAATATTCGTAAGAAGTAATAAGATTATGTAGCTCCAGTGCGAGATTAGTAGAACCTACCTATCTTGAATATTAGTATTCGAAATCCTAGGGATTAAGGCTGATTAGGCCTATCGCAGTGTAAGAATTAACTCCTTCAACCACAAAGCAAGCATAGGCTTATAAACGGGGGTAGAATGAAAGGAAGGTAAAGATTGAATTTAGTCGTTTTATATACTTATCAGCAAGCTACCATCTTACCAGAATAAAATTTTTATGATAAAAAATATACATTGATATCTCTGCTGGGAGTTGGAAACAGAGGTTCTACAATCACCGGCATTCCTTCTCTGATGCTTCTTTAATGCACCAAACTGCACTCTCTAAACCTTTTTGGAGACTTAAAGATAGAGGCTTCATCCCACATATCAATCACAAACTCCCAACTTCCGGAATAGATGCAATCTATGCCTACAGGATAAAGTCTTTATAATTAAATACAAAAATGCTAGCCAACTGTTGAACCAAAGGAATTATTTTCAATTGTCGACATAAAAACAGATTCAAATCACCCTAAAAACATTGACCTTGCGGGTAATGCACTTGTGAATTTGGTTTTTATTTTTTATTTTTATATGGGTACAAGCAAATATGTGTGCATGTGTTCGTATGTATGTAAGTATGTGTATATGTATATGTGCTTGTCACACACACATATATGGGTCTGCAGATGTATTTGATTATTTATGTGATTATGATGCAGATACTTACATCATATATATTTTTATTATCTTAACCAATATATTATTATTATTATTGTTATTATTATTTATTATATATATATATATATTGTAACTCTATATTTTTATGTTTCATTTATTAATTTTTAATTAATATTATTATTATTATTATTTTATTTTTATTATTATTATCATAATCATTTTAATTATTAGTAATTACTTTTGTGATATATATATATATATGTTTTAATTTATATATTGCTGATGAGTATATTATATTTTTATTATTATCATTAGTATTATGTGATGATGATTATATGATAATGATCCCTCTTTTGTGAGCTTGCTGTATCTCTGTATTGCTGTTTTAAATGTAACCTTTCTATCTCTTTACCTCTTTTTAGCCGTTATATTAACTCTTTTTTCTGTTCTCTCTTCATAATGCAAGCCCCCAAAGAAAACTTTTCTAGGTTAATTTATTTTTGCTATTGTTTCATCTTGTTTTTTTCTATTTCTTTTTTTAATCTTCGAATATCTGTCTGTCTGAAATATATTGATTCCATTTCATAAAATAGAGTCAGTCTGATGAGATGAGTATGTTTATATTCATCTAAAAAAATTATTACTGACGATGGATTTTTATGTTTTTTCCTGATTATATATATATATATATATATATATATATATATATATATATATATATATATATATATATAACGTATATTCGTGCGAATTAAAAATATTTAATATAGCGATTAAACCCTTGAAAAGTGGATTCAGTACCACGAAACTGCGTAGCTGAGGACATGAAAACAAGGATTGATATGGGCAATTACATTTACGTAATTATATATATATATATATATATATATATATATATATATATATGCAGAAATATAGTCTGTGCTATATTTATGGGATGAAGTGCTCAATATCAGAGATAGAGCGTATGTAAATATAAAATTGAACATAGAAGTCAACACTTAGAGGCGACAGTCTGTTTCATGTTAGATGCAATCGTCAGGCCACGAGTGCTGTTATTTTTCTCGGCTATTTATATATACGGGTCAGTGGAGCATTGTGGGTAGTCTATTTTGGCGGTTATTTTACCGGAAGCCGTTTATTTGTTTATTTATTTATTTGGGTTAAATTATTTTGCTTGTTTTTATTTATTTTTATTTCTTATTTTTATTTTTATTTCTTATCTTATATATGTGTTTATTTTTTATTATTATTTTATTTTTATTTTGATCGGTGTTTTTATTAACCTAGTAAAAATTTGTTTATATAGCTTATTTAAAAGTTTTGTTTTTGTTTGGGAAGATAATTAAAGCTATTTGTTTAATTTTGGGGTTGATTGTTGTAGTTTGTTCTAAATATTATTTTGGCGGGAACAGTTTTTAATTTGTTTATTACTTCATGTATTTATTTGGATTGATTACCTTTATTTGTATTTTGTAACGGCTAGTTTATCGGTATCGGTTGTTAGTTTATTTATATATTTAGATGTATTTAGAACAATTTATTTTACTTGTTATTATTTATTTGTTATACTGTTTATTTTCTCTTTTTGATTTTTAAGTAACGTAGTATATTATTTTTTATTCATTTTTTTATCGTTATATAACAGTTATAGCTATTTTTTCGTCCGATTTTTTATTTTGATTTTTATAGTCTAACTAATATTTTGGTCATAATAGTTCGCTAATTTG
The DNA here is from genome assembly GCA_964036315.1 of Acanthosepion esculentum. Classification (NCBI taxonomy): domain Eukaryota; kingdom Metazoa; phylum Mollusca; class Cephalopoda; order Sepiida; family Sepiidae; genus Acanthosepion; species Acanthosepion esculentum. The sequence continues at coordinate 67,346,685 of OZ038506.1, forward strand.
TTTATTATTTACTTTATTTATAACAATGGGAGTGACGTGCTGAAAGTTTTAAAACAAATAGAAAGACGCTCTCGAAATTTGATATTCACATGACAGATTAAAGGCAAGAAGGATAGAGGAAAACAACGCATAGCCTACCTAGCGAGCTTGAATAAATGGATGGCGGAACAAGGTTTAGAAGAGATAGCAAAAAGACAAAATTTACTAAAAGCTACAAAGGAGAAGAAATTATAAACAGACATGGTCACCAACGTGTTGAGACACAGCACATAGAAGTGGAACATTACATAATTAAAACCGATATAATAGGATTATAGAGACATGAATATGGAATAGTCCAAAACAAATACACTCCTACGAAAGAAGTTAATTAAAAATATTATTTTTTGTATCCGCTTTTATTTTTTACTACTGCCTGTAATCCTGATGCCATCGACTTTATTAGTTTTACACAAAAAATCATTGGATTGTTTTTCCTCACCGATAGTTTGCTATCTTATTTTTTATTATTGGACAGTCGTTGTTTTTTTTACTTTTCATTTAAGTAAAACACACAAGTGTTCAATTGAATTTAAATCCAATGCCAAGCGAGGCGAAATCAATGCCCTTTTGCCTTTTGCCTTTTGCTTCTTCTTCTTCTTATCTTCTTATGTTTTGGATCGTTATCATAGCTCTTCAACCCAAGTATTTGAATGAAAGCAACATATTTTCTTACAATAATTTGACTTAAACGTTAGCATTCAAGATTCCGTCGATGAAATACAGCTCACTAGTGGTATTAACTCCAAGATGTTCCTTTTTATTTCATTTAACCACCATAAGAAATGTAAGTTACATGAGCATACATCAAGCTTTCACACAGACGCTGTTCTTTATTAAGTTTCAAATTTCAAAAATATTTATGGTACATTCTGAAACAGCGGTGTTTGTTATACTAAGTCCAAACCAATAAGTAGGTTTCCCTCAAATTCCGCGTAGTAACTTTGAAGTCTACCTATGTTATATAAGAGGGGCCTGTGATTTGATTTTTGAAGTCGTCAAACAGCTGCTACAGGAATTCAGGTTGCCCTGGTCCAGAAGGAAATCGACGCAGGAGAATTTAGGCATCCACCAGACGATAACGGAAACAACCCGGTCGCTCCCACCACAAAGAAAGATCTTCGGATGGTGTGGTTAATCTATATAAATCTGTGTTGTTACCACAAGAAAAAGAAATTACGAACTTTCTTCATACAAAAAGTGTACCGAATTTCTCTTTGAAAACTATTCAAAGAAGTATTTCTCTTTTTCTTCACTTTATTCTTTTCTGGGAACCATCTTTATAATTTTAATTGTGAAAAGGCATGTTTCATTTTCATTGATAATCTACATGTTATCAGGTACACGAAGCATTAAATTTGTGTAATTCTTTTTGTGTGTTAATAAATTTTATCTTTGTTTTAAACTCGGCTCGTGTTGTCTGCGTCATTTATTGTGCGACGATAAATTGTTGTTACCTCCAACATTTGTCTGAACTACTTTTTCGTAGAATGTTTTCACCCAAAAATCCTATGCCACAGAATTATATTCCAAAAACTTTCATTTTTATCTTATTCTCCTATCTAAACTTTAAACGTACCTGTGTCGAATGTGTAGCGGTTTCCTACGCAGCCATCAGCGATGTAGGCACGTCTCTTTCATTTGTTCTAATCGAACCCTTCACAGTATACGCTTTTTTACTTCTTTAGCAACATGCGCCGCTAATTTTCTTGTTTTCATCCATTGACCTCATGATATAACAAATACAGTTTGCAGTTAACTTGCATGGTCGACCTGATCTCTTCTGTGCACCTCCCACTTGACTACTTTTCTTACCATTTTTTCCCAAGTTCGACAAAACATTATTTGAGCTTAGTAGATTTTTGTGCAAATAAATAATATGTTCCTTAAAATCCGGAGATCTTTCATTTCCACGTGAAGCCATTTTGAATAAATGTCTATACACTGAAAAATATGACTTTATGAGAACCGTTTTGATATTTCATGTTCCGTTTGTATTAAAATTTACTTTAATCCGTTACAAGGAAAACGTTTAGTTTGAAAATATGCTTACTATATAGAATTAAAGTTTTGTTTTCAAGGAGTTTATATTCATACATATTCATATTTTTGGTTACAGAGATTCATTTATGTAAAGTTTGATAATAATAACTAATAATATTTCTTTTGATTGTATAACTCACAAGAAATAATAAAATGTGATATGATGGGTATAAAGGAAAATTAAGTATTTTTAAAAGTTGAGGTTTACTTATTTTCCTGCAATACTGTGCTTTTTGTGTGTAGCCAATACTGTCCAGACTTAAAACTCCTTGGATATATATTTATGTATTTTATAGCTTGTTAATTAGTACTGAAATAATAAATTAATACGTTATACTATATAATGCATTGCTATATTTATGAATAGAAGAAAATCATTTTGCATGCTAAGAAAACGTCTATGTTTTTGTAAAATAACCATGTATCACCAACTTTAAATCATTTTGCATGCTAAGAAAACGCCTATCTTTTTGTAAAATAACCATGTATCACCAACTTTACATCTTATCAGCCAATCGACATAGAGGTGTTAAATCAAGCCCAGTAAAATTCATGACTTAACATGTATCAATGTTTAGTGTTAAGGAGCTTTACTTTCGACTAATTTGTTAGTTATCTAGTGAGATAATCGACACTTCGTAATTATTGTTTTATGGTTCGATTGCTTCCAAATAAAGACCTCCTGCCAAGTTCGCTCATTGTTACCAGAGTTCTTTCTGCTTCGGTCTTGAGTTGATATCACGTTTTATTTTTGTGCTTAATCTTTTCTTTTGTGCGTGTGTGTGTGTGTATGTGTGTCTGTGTGTGTGTGTGCATGTGTGGTAACGATCTTTGCGTAAAAGAAAGAATGACTCAGCTTTATAATAACATTACAGTTGCTTCCCCATTATTATCGGTATATTAATGCGCTTGTATATTAATACCTATGTATGGTGTGTGACGCGCTTCATAACAAAGATACTAAGAGGGAAACAGAAAGAGAGAGATAGAAACGTAGAGAGACAAAAAGAGAGTGCCGTACAAACAGGGATTGGATGGGGTCGTCTTAGATAAAGGCAGTTGTTTGTAAAATCGTGTTTCACGTTAAGGATCAAAGGTTAAATCATATTTCGTGACCTAACGATTGTTGAGGACAACTTTTACCCTGAACTGCCAGTGACCTTTTGAAATTAAAATCTCTTTTTTATTTTATCTTCGCGAAATTGTTACAGACTGAGGGAATTAACCCTTAAATGCCGTCATGCGGGAACAATTTACAATTAATTTCTATTGCGAACAGAGCACCACTTTTATTTAAAAATAAAATGTATATAATTTGTCTTTTCACATTGGGCATTCAATAAGGCTATTATGAATAAAAGGAAATACAAATAAATCAACGAAGATGACACCCAAGTTACGAGGCATGGTGTCACGTACAAATAGCGTGTATAACGAAGTACTCTGATTACTAGTTACTTGGTTCTATAGCCGCACTAGGGGAACAGTAAAGTTTATTTAGTTCTAGGTTTGCAGTCTTCCATAGACCTGTGCGCAGGACCCGAGTTTAACAGCATTCCACTAACAAAACACTATTGTATTTCTCTCTAAATATTTACGAACCTACTAAGAAGTCCATTCTTTTCCTTGTGTTCTCGTGTGATCTTAACATGTGTACATATGTATATATTATAGGACAACATTAGGATATATTTATTTGTGAGTAACCTCATCGCATTTCATGTTTCTATTATCAAGTATGGATATAATTTTATTATTCTGTTATCAAAATGGATATAATTCATTGCGTTTCTTTGACCTAACTCATATTCTAAAAATCATTACAAATTGTTAATATCTTTAAGAACATCAATAATGCAATAATCTTTGGAATAAAACTAGATGCATCGTAAAAAAATCATTTTTATTGCTGGCTATCTCTAATTCACACATAACATACATCTCCAGATCACCCGTGGCCCATGCCTCAATTGAGAAAAATTAATACAAGTAATTCTAATCTGACCTTTCATGTGTGGAGAATGTGTATAATTTATATTCATTCCATTCCATTTTATGTCAAATAATTTCAGATTATTAAATTATTGAATATAAAATGCTGTATGTTCATCTGTAAAACACCAATATGGCGTCTGGTAGAGCAATATCTATGAAATAAGAGAATATCGAATCTGTTTTAGTTATGGGGGAAATTTAAAGAAAGTCGAAGTATATCTAATATATATAATCTCCAGTGCAGGGCACCGGTTACGACTGACTTGAACAATTCGATGAGGGTAATAACAATAACAATAATAATAACTGAAATCTTATTCCAGCTGTATATTCCAAACAACCTTGCGTTACACCAAGAAGATTCATCAGTGATGTTTATTCCTGGTGTTATTGGGTGTTTCAGACACATTTCCGTTCACATAGAATTATGTAAGTATAATTTTAGTTTAACTTTCCCTTAATGTAAATGTTTTTGTTTAAAATAAAATAAAGAACATTGTGATAAGCACTTTTTCTTTTTGAGTTCGCCACCCTATTTGAAACAGTAATATAAAACTAAACTGTTGATTGTGTATCATTAAATGTTAAGTTTCTATGTTTGTGTGTGTGGTGGGGGGTAAATTACTAATGTTTGTATTTGATAAGATAACTAAGTAAATAATTCCTGTTAATCGTTTTTGGTGAATGTTCAGTTTGATGTTTCCGTATTATTTGTACACCACTCTCTAGATCCGTAATTTCTTATGTGGATTTTATTATTTTCTCCTTATTTTGTTATTCCTTTTATTCCAATGTGATTTAATGCTGTGCTTACAGAATTGCCAACAAATTCTCAGCGCCCGACTTCTATGGTTTAGTACCAGGTTTGCCAGGCTTTGCTTTTGCAATTTTCACTTAATTCTAGATATTTGCCATTTTTTTCTCTCGTGAGATAGTAGTATATTCCCATTCCCATGATACTATTTCCTCGTAGCAGTTAAGATTATCATGTATCAGTGAAGAGTTGTTTCAGTAATATGTTCTGGGAATTTCAATTGTTTTCCCAGAGTCATTGTAAATTGTCAGTCGGTTGCTGTGTTTAACACGCGTTCGATTTCCTTCTTGCTTCTAACTTCCATTTCCATCCAGCTTTCACAATTTATTTTCCTCTCCAGTTGATATTTGTTTTCTTGTGTAGCTTTTTCTACTGCCATTGCAATCGTTCTGAGCACCTCATTATGGCGCCATCTGTAACCTGCTTCTTGTGGTGCCTTAGGACAGCTACTTAATATATGCTGGAGGGATCGTCTTCCATTGCATAATGGACACACTGCTTTTTCTTCCTTATCCTATTTGTACAGGTTTACATGGCTATGAAGTACGTCGTTAACGGCTTGTATCGTAAACTTCACACAGTCACCACCAATCCGAACAAGTTATTTTCCACCGTACATCATGTTCCCGTATTGTTCCTTGCTTCCTCATCCTTACTAATTTGCTTATTCTGCTTTCTTCGTTTGCTGCGCGCACGTCTTCCTGGAGGAAATGTTAACTTTTTCCCCTCTCACTTAATTATGACTAGCTTGAACAAATCAATGAGATGATGATGATAATAATAATAATAATAATAATAATAATAATAATAATAATAATAATAATAATAATAATAATAATAATAATTGAAATCTTATTCCAGCTGTATATTTTACTGCTTAATTTTGATCTTTAGTCATAAATGAATGTAGATACCTTTTTATTGTTAAAAAAATGTATTATCTTAATAGAATTCTCTATGAAGCAGATGATATTACTCAGTAGCAAAAATGTCAAGTAACCGCAAAATGACTCACGAGAAATTAAAGTAAAAAAGACAAACTTTTTCTAACGATGAGAGAGGCTGAGAAGCTGATTGTATAAAAGAGTTTAACTACAGCTTGAAAATTGTAAAAGATTTTTTTCGGTTTGTGTATTGTGGTAAACTTAATCCATCTGTGAATATAATATACTTCCTGATGTCAAAAGTGCAGATAGTAATTTTTTAAGTCTATTGTGTCTGCCAAACACCGCTCACGATAATGAAATATATAGAGAGTTATATCATTAAAAGTTAGGACACTACTTAAAAGTTCTCCCTTTGCAACAGGAGGAACTAAATTTAACTAAATTCTGCTCAACCGACAACTACACCCTTCATAGTTTGATATCTTATATTGATAAGAACAAAACCACACAAAGGCTATAGTAAACGGATATTCAAAATATGGACAGAATTACAGTTACAAAGACTTGATGATTGAGCGAAACAAATAGTGAAGAGAGAGTTATTCTACAACCTTGAATTATGTAAACAGAACGATAGGTAGAGAAGAAAATTTTCAGCAAAACTTTTTAAAAAATTGGTAAAATATGAAAAAGCAAATCGCAGAGCGCACCTACCTACAACAAACAAGACACAATTAAAAAAAAGAAATGAAATCGATACAATGAACGCTATGATCACAAAAGTTTTGTCTTCTGTGATGATTGTGTTCATTGTGTCAATTAATGAACCAAGACTGGAAGAAGATATTACAAACTGTGAAATAATATCCCTAATAATATCCCTTTCATAACATCTTTCCATCTAACAGCATAACTTGACTACTGGGTATTAAAAAGTGTGAGAAACAAAATCTCTCGCGAAAAGAACATAATATATTAAAAAGCAATGTCAAGAAACAACAGATTAACAGAAACAGCAGCAGCAGCAGCCAAAATACGAACTAAAGAGGGTAAACCAAAGATCACTGGCTAAATAAGTCAAACTGAAGCGAAATGATAGCAACCAACTTCATGACAACAACATGCTTATAAATGATGTGGAAATTCCTAACAGTACAAATAAATCTTTTACTTTTTGGTAACTCAATGTCTATTTGCCAAGGATAAAAAGAATTTCGAAAGAGAGTCAGGGGGATGAACGGTCTATTATACATCGACCAAAAAAGCTGAAAGACGCTAAAGAAGAATGCAACCGTGGAATCTATATCTATAAAACAGATGATGACTATATGTATTTGTGTGTACCTGTCAGTGTGTGTATGATATTTATGCACGTCCACATTTCTCGACAGATTTCGATGAAATTGTATATACATATTGCAAATTTAGGATATTAGCTCAAGACCAACTTTCAATCTCCACAACTTTTTTGGCAGAAAAATCGAGTCAAATGCCAACAATTTTTTTCCTGGATGAGATGATGTTCTTTGCACTTAATGCAAAACATAGCCCACATGGCTCAATGTTACGAGGTTTATGTAGAGTGCTTGATAGTTTTCACGCGACGTTGGCTTTACACAAAAAATTGCAAAAACTGTGAAAAAATCGGGTTTTTCGTACTACTTAAAATAAAAATTTGAATAACTTCCTCATTTTTATCCGATTTTCTTCAAACATATTACAAAAAATTTGTCATCATGCAAGAAATAAGATAGTGTGGTTTTAGTCCAGCTCGCTTCTACACGTATAACGAAAAACCATGAAAAACTGTTCAAAAAGCCCGTTTCTTGGCCATAACTCTGGTTTTTCATCCAATGCTTTCGAAATTTGCCATGTAAATTACATATGACATTCAAATTGTCTTGCGTGAATGTTTTATTTAGATCATTTCTATCAAGTGGACGAAATCTGTAACAAACTCGGTCCAAAACCGGCTTTTACCATTTGACCAATAGTTTCTTCATATGATTGCATCTTAAATTGGCATTCGAACAACGTTTGATGCAAAGATTATTTGAGAAGGATTATTGAAGCGTTAAAAGGGAAAAATTCCCGAAGAATATCTTATTAATCCCAGCTTTACAGTAAATGTCCGACGAAGGAGGGGGCGTTCATGCGTTTTCATTTGCAGATTAATCAAGCTCTGACCCTTCATCCCTGTTTTTGTTTGATTATTAGATTTGTGAACAATGCTATACTATTTGAAAGCTATTACGGCCATAGGAAATTTACTAAATATCTAAAACATTGAAGCAATTTAACCCCAAGCAACGACTACACAAAAGGGTTTTATCGATGGAATTCCTTTATTAAGAACAATCAAACACTTGCAAAAGAGATACCGTAGAAAAGATAAGTTGAGAGAGTAGCTTAATATACCAACGGGTGGTACATGCAAGTGGGGACGCGGGAAGACATTTCTAGACAGTGGTCTCAGGTATACAGGGGGTGAGGTTATACAGTTGCCATGTACACCCGGACAACGCCGGGTACCTCGGCTAGTAGACTATAAAAAGACGTTTGACATGATATCACAACATTGGATATTAGGAAGCTTGAAAATAAAAAAAGTAGTGAACTTCATCGTGAACAAAATGGAAAATTGTAAAGTAGAAGTAACCACAAGAGGAAGCCAAATATATTAGGCATAATTAACAATATCTGTCCATTATCCACGAAGACATTGCTTGGGCCTCCACTGATACCATGAAGAATTTAAATAAATATTCCCAGAAATATCCTAGAATGCTCATGTAAGGAAACACGTATGCAAAGTAAAGAAAACTTAAAGAATTCCAGTCCTATCAACTTCCAACCAACAATATGTACATTAATAGTGAATAATACTAATAATAATAACAATATAATAATAAAAATGGATGAAAGCCCCGATGAATTATTAGCTTAAAAAGGAATGGCATTTTTAGATTCGTGTTTTTATGCGTTTTCTTTTCGATTTTTTTTTTTGCTTGTTTTTGCATTTATATTAAATTCGTATATTTATGTATGTCAGAAGTTTTATTCCATGTCCATAAGTGTAAGTGGGAAGTTTATTTGAAATACAGACTATCGATTTGAGTGCCCGTATGTTCTTGTTATTTCAATTTCCTTTTAAGTAGGTTGCGGCTGATTTATGCATAAAGCGTATCTCTCTTGTTTTGATGTAACATAAACTGAATAAACTGTTTCTTATTCGCTAAACAGCACATCTTCAACTACAATGCATGCTAAATATTTTATATGCAAAGTTACACCCCAAAATACCTTCATGTCTTGAGACCAATTCTGTTTACAGATAAATTGCGGTTAATCGTAAAAAATTCAATTCAGAAAGAAAGGAGCGGCAGGCGTAACTGGGTGCCAACAGCTTGAAATGTTAAACTGCAAAACATTTCAATAATCATCGAAGCTTAAAAAGGTCTTCAGAAAATCCATAAAAATCTACGACGGGCAATCATCAAATGTGACTCATTTTGAAACAACATTATTGACATGTCAGGGACTGTTTTATGGTTTCCTGGAAACCAAGCTGCAATTACATTGGTTCTCAGAACTCCTCGAGTCAAGCTTAGAGACAATGAAAGTGCAAATCATACACGGAATTGATCGCAGCCTGATCTTTGTGAGGTAAAATAAGCATTAATGTTTTTCTTCCGATTTATCTCGCCATGTAGTTTTGTTAATGAATTTTACTAAAAAGTAGCATCATTGTAGTACTTGTATATTCAGTATAATTTAATGTTGGCTATAATTGTAGTCATGATGATGGTGCTGAAAACGTCAAAAATTGCAATTCATCTAATGATTCTTAACAGTGATTATTTATTTTTATTGTAAGGTGAACGATATAAAGCTTTATTAAGTTCATACTTTACCTGGAAGTAAAAGATTTGTGGTATTCAATCTTACATCTGAACCTTTTCTGTATTGATGCTGTTTTTGTGAATTGCTGTCATCGTGCTCGTCAATATTTTCAATATTAATGCTTCTTTGAGTGTCACCATGGATCAATTTGTCCATTGAGCTGTGTCAACATAGTTAACGTCTCTAGGACTCGATTCCAAACATCTGCTTCATTTGGTCAAACGATCTCATTGAATTGCTAATTGTCTTTGTTTTATTAGTAATTGTTCTGAGCGTATACTCGTACAAGTATTTATTGCTTGCCAACATAGCAAGTGATCATAGATTTATTGAGCGTTACGAAATAAAACGTGTCATAAAAATATCGAAAAACCTAGTGTAAGATCTGATGTCATTATTTATATCTATTTGTATTATTAAAAAAAAGAGATTTAATTGTTGAATTCATTTGAATTCCATTTTCATAACATATTTCTATACATACAGTTTCTTAAACACCATTTGGAGCGAATATCTTCAGTCATTATTACAGACATTATCACAGTTCAACACGCTTGTTTTTCTTCATCTTCAACTATAAGTTGACTTTATAATCATTTTCATTGTTTTTATTCTCTATATATGTATATATACGCCCGCATATTTATTGTGCATTTATTTCACAAAACATTAATTATATTATTTATTTTTAACATAATTTTCTTTTTCAATCCACTTTATCCAATGCATTAATGTTTTTCTTCTGATTTATATTCACTATATCACGATGTAGTTTTGTTAATGAATTTTACTAACGAGTAGCATCATTGTAGAACTCGTATATTAAGTTTAATTTAATGTTCGCTATAATTAATTATAGAAACAATGGTATTGAAAACGTTAAAAATTGCAATTCATCTCTTTTAATCACATGAAACTTGATATGATGAAAATTTCATGAAAATATTCAGCTAGTAACGTCTCAGTCCAATTAGTAAAAATTACACGTTTTCGCAAACACAATATTTTATACAAATGTGTGAGTAGCGTAATATCGGTGATGCAGTTTTAATGGCATCTATATTTAATGGGAATGTGCGAATAGCGTAATAATTATCGGCGATGATTTTTAATGGCATGTACATTTTATGGGAACGTGCGAGTAGTGTAATATTTATGCACGATGCAATTTAAATGGCGTCTACATTTTATGGGAAAGCAGCGTAATAATTATCGGCGATGAATTTTAATGGTGTCTGTATTTTATGGGAATGTGGGAGAAGCGTAATATTTATTGGCAAAGCATTTTTAATGGTGCCCATATTTTATGAGAATATACGAGTAGCGTAATAGTTATAGGCGATGAAATTTTATGTGTCTGTGTGAGAAGCGTAAAAGTTGTCGGCGTTGTAGCGCCCATATTTTGTGGGAATGTCTAAATAGCGTAATAGTTAACAGTGATGTAGTTTTAATGACCGCTATTTTTATGTGAATGTGAATGTAGCGTAATCGTTACCGGTGATGAATTTGGAAATGGCCTAACGAGTTAAAATTCTGCGAACGTGTGTTTCTCTCACATTGGAATAATGCCTATGGGTTAAATGCCAGAGTTGAATAGATTATCTTTCTTTGGGTGACAGCCAGTTAAGGCGAAGGAAAACTGAACTCAAAACCTGTTTTAAGATTAATGGACGAGGCACACCGACTGCTGCTACGTTTCCATTACATGTGCTGCTCCCTGTTAACATACGGACACATTACCCATAGGCTCCTTTGGAAATCAATGAATTTTCATTGTAAATTTATCAATCTGTGATGGATTGTTTGCAATAATTCCTTTAGATATTACAATATCATATCGTAGTTTTATTAACTTTTTATGTACACATTAACCTATATTTCAATGTAGACGCGAATATGAATTTACATATTTCTTTACACAATGTGTATGAATATTTGATATATACCACTTAGGACAATAAATACCATGGACAATTTTTGCATACTCATAGACCCCAAAAAAGAAAAATTGTAAAAGCACAAAAAAAACTGTAAGAAAAACTGCAAATGTCTTCATCTGCTTCTTGAAAACTCCTAATACTTGCCAGTTTATATGTAGATGATTCGAATTTCGTTTTCTACAAAAGAGACATTAGCTCGATTGGAATCATTTCTATAAGTAATCATCATTTAAGGCAAGGGGAAAAGGTGCTACGTGATAAAAAAGTAGTCGTAAAAAATGGGGGGGGCATCTTGTTTTCTCTTTTGTTTAATAAAAAAGTAATCTTTCAAAGGACAGCAATTTTTATTAATATAGTGAAAACATCCTATTCCAACTAAACTGAACACAAGTTTAAAGTCTCAGAAGACTTTTGGACGGTAATGTATACATGAGGTAATGTATACATGAGGTAATGTATACAAGTCCGTCGGGTGACCCGTGGTTATTAGCCGAATTGTGCTCTGAAATATCCACTGTATGTTTTATCTATGGTTAGTGGAACCTAGGCTTGCATACAATTACAATTGACTGTAGACAAGTAAATATTTGTGGTGGGAATTTTCTTTCAATCTAAGGCTACAGATTTATTGATACACAATCATATGTATTTGAATGCGTACGTGTACGTACAATAGAGTAAATAGGCGTATCAATCATATATATATATATATATATATATATATATATATATATATATATATATATATATATATATATATATATAAACAGTAGTTTTCCAATCACTAATTGTTTGGGTGCCATTTGTATTCCTTATTTTTATTGATTGTTTTTCATTGTACATGCAACGATTTTCATTTGTCATTTTATTTTTAGATAAAAATGTTCTGAAAAATTTCCTCTTGACGATTAAATATCCGCAGTGTTTTTTATTTTGTTTCACATTTGCAACACAGGTTCAACATTTAGTGAACAATTTAATGGAACGTTATTTGTGTATAGTGGACAAATCAGGCAGCGGTGATGTTCATCGCATGTTACTGTCTATTAGCGAAGGAAACGTTGTTTATAACAAGTTAAAATCAGAAAACTGGAAGACCACATCTGATGTGATCAATTTTGAGATTGTCGTCATCAACAATATTTTGTTCGTCATTGGCGGATTCGATAGACGGACAGCAAAACCACTTGCACGCCTGCTCAGGTAATTATATTATCCTATTTATTTATCCTTATTTATATTAAAGTATTGTAGAAAATGATCTACATCTGTTTATGGATATGACTTGCAACCTAACACGATTATCTCAATATCCCTTTCATTTTTCAAAAGAGTCTGCAAAAACTTCTCTCGGGATCGCCTTCAACTACTAGATTGCGCTTTCCTTCATCACATCCATGATGCGAAATCTCATCCCCCTTTCAAGGACAATTTTAGTTTGGGGTAAAGTCCCAACTCACAAGTACCCAAAACTTAAATGTAGTTCAAAATATTCAAGGAGATTATGTGAAAAAGTAAATATTTGTGGTGTGAATTTTCTTTCAATTTAAGGCTACAAACTTATTGATACACATGCATATGTATTTGAATGTGTGCGTGGGCGCACGATAGTGTAAATGTCTTTCGGCGTATCAATCATATATATAAGCAGTAGTTTTCAAATCACTATTTGATATTTTTCGGAGAATCTTTGAAATTCCCAGATAATTCTCGCAATGTGAACGGCCGGCTTCCTTTGATTGTAGACTGCATTTGTTCAACATTTTCAAGTGCTCCGCTTGTTGAAAGCATTTAAGAACATGGACCGCTTTCAGCGAATAGCAGATAATGTTTAAAGTTCATTGAACGATTCGAATATTTTCCGAAAACGATTTTTCAAATATAAAGCAGAATTTTAAGCATATTTACTGTCAATGCAACCGTAACATACTACACAAGCACACTCAGTAACCTCTTACTGCTGAGTAACTCCAATGAAGTGAGTCTGTTCATCAAGCTTAGTAAGATTCACACTGATTGGTTGCAGTTTCACCAAACATGCGCAGCCAGTTACAGAGATTGCGATATAACAGGATACTTCCTGGACATATCTGCTGTGTACATATATAAATTACTACAATGCAATATTTATATTTACACGGATTACAGATTGGTCAGAAGTGCAATATAATGTTGTTTCCGTGTGTTGACAATTAATGCTGTCAATATTATAATATGCAGATTTTTAAACATTCACTGTGTTTCCTCGATATTCCCGCTTGCAAGCAATATATTGGCTCTTTTATCATTTTAATTAATTCTCTAAAATTCACCCACACTTTCTCTTAATCCTTTTTACACTCATCTCCTCTTATTCAGGCTTACCATTTACAATCAAATATTCCTTGCATTTATTTCCTTTTCGCGGCCGGTCAGACTTGGCGTCGACGGAGGTTGTCCGTGAAGGGCAGGGCGCAGGCGTATGCCACTTACGTTTTCCCTCTTGTCCTTTATCGCTTGTCCGTACTTCCCCTCTATGAAGGCCATAGGATGCCGCTCGAGCGCTCGCTATCCTCCATTTTATGGAGGGGACGCATGCATCAAGTCGACAGAGGAGTCTGTGCATAACGTCCGTGTCGGGGGGGGGCTGGGAGTGCCACACATGGTGAGCCACAAACTCGCCTCGAGGTTGGCTTTCCTACGCCGCGCATTGACAGGAAATTCGATTATGGCGGGGATTGTAAGGGACACGTTCCCGTTCCTTACTATCAGTCCCCCCAACTCGCGGGCTGAGCGCCATCCTAAACCCAGGGTTCAATCGGATATCTTTCGCGAGTGTCGGTCTGCCTTGTTGGCTGTTCCTTGGTCCAGTGACCTTTCTCATCCTAGGAAGGTCTTCTATCGTCATTTAGTGGAGGGGGTCGCGAAGGATCCCCTACTTGAGCGGCTCGACATGTCGGGGGAGGAGTTTCGCTCTTTCTGGTCTTGGGCGCCAGCGGCGGATTATCTCAGTAGCTCTGAGTTTTCGCTTACCTGGCGATTGGCTTGGAATCGGCTGCCTCTCAATGACATGACCTTCATATGGGGCTTGGCGGATTTGCCAGACTGTGAACGGTGTGACCTTGGTTTAGAAGAAACTGCTTCGCACGACTTCTACCATTGTCGCCAGGTCCGCCCCTTAAGGGACCATGTCGGCGAGTTGATGGCACGTCTCACTCCCGAACAGCTCGTGCTGATTGATCGCGCATACGCGTGTGACAATGTGTCACCCCCGTTTTCCGGGATGAAAATGATGGTGTTTCTCACGCTGCTGGCCACGGCCCGAATGGTGATTTGGACGACGCGAATGGAGGAAGTCTTGTGAGGCAATCGTCTTTCTCATCAGGATCTAATCCGATTCTTTGAGCACCAGCTCAAGATGAAGATTAGAACTGATAGAAAACGCTTGCATTAGACAGTCTTCAACGAAAGGTGGGTGACTGAAGCGTTCGTTTGAACGGGACTAGCCTTGATTTTCTCTTTTAGGCCAACTTATATCACATCGGGGTGGTTTCCTGTGTACCTAGTTAATGTGAGTAAGTGTTGTTCCTGGCCTGTTCCCGGCTGCCTCTTTGGTTATGATCCAAGTCGATATTCCCAACCTCCCCAGTTTGTTTTTGGCCTTCTTTTTATCTCGACTGGGTCAGCTTTTTATTCCCCATGTCCGTAGATATTTTTTCCTTCCCACTCCCTTAACGAGGGCGCTTCTTGATTTTGTCCAACGGGCAAAATACAGTGGCCTCTCTTTTTTGAGGGTTGGACGGGCCTTACTAACATCAGTTATGTTTAGTTTACTTTCTGTTTATGTTTAGTTTGTTATTGGATTCATTTCCCTTCCCTTTCATTTTTCATCTTTAGAATTGTATATATATTATCATTAAATTTTATGGTATGGGGCGCGTTTTGTAGGTCCCCCCTTGAAAGGATGTGGTATTATGGTGTATGGAGGATTGGTTGACGACGGACGAGTTTTTGTGGTGAATGTGTAAATTGTAATGAGTGAATGGGTAGTGAATCGGATTAGCTAGGTATAAGATAATTAATGAGGACCAGTCTCACCCCTCTTTTTGGCCTTGTGACATAATTGTATTTTTATGCAATAAATATCCATTCAAATAAATATGTACTTAGGCATATTTTACACTTGTATTTACCTACCGAAATGCATATCTTTATGACTGCCTATATAAAGAATATAAGGAAGGGTTAAATTATTTGGGCTGCCAGCATCGTGTCTTTGAAATGTAAAAGTGATGCTACTCTCTAGGGAAGTCATTCATAATAAGAGCTTCACGTGTTCCTTCTACTGTTTCATTTTAAATGTTGTTCGATCTGATAAAAGATTAAAGCATTCTTTTTTCTTCATTTTATCATTCATTGTAACAAATATGAATGACGTCATATCTTTTGGTGTTTGTTCTTTATAGTCTACAGAGAATGATGCGATGATGCAAACTGTGCTTTCATAGAAATATATTCGTTCATTCTTATTTCAAATTTCTCTGTTAATCAGAGCTTTATTTAAAATGCTTAACTTACAGTAACACTAAAAATACTTTTAAAAATTTGCCCATTTATAACTCATATTTACAACAATTCTACAAATGCATAGATATGTGAATCTGCATGAGTTTATCAAGTGTTCTGATGCATATTTCATTACGTCATTTAATTTTCTCTCGGCCAAACTGAAAGGCCACAATCATTGTTACTGATATTTATTTTGAATTTCACCCCACACACAAATACACACGTGCACACGCGTACACACACATAAATACACACGTGCACACACAGAGGCACACACATATATACATATACATATACAACGGACATATATCACTCTTCCTAAAAAACCGATAACTTCATTAATATTTCCAACCACACACTAACTAAACATAAAAAACTGCTTAATCTGGGACCCAGATGTCATATATACCGTAAATATAATCGTCTTATAAAAAAAGAAAACTGAAATTGAGACACTATATCAAAACATCGAAAAACTCCAGGATGATCAACTTATCACAACCACACCAGAACTTCGGGAGTTACTCACGGCTGAGGCAGTTAAGGATAGACACGACACAGGTGAAAACATCTCAAAGATCTTCACTAAACAATTACAAATTGCCACTAAGGAACTACGTAAATACCCTGGCATAATGATCAAAAAAGCAGACACAACCAACATCTTCGTTGTCTTAAACAAATCCAAATACAACAAAAAAGACTTCAGCAAATACTCAACGACTACACAAAATTCAAACAATCAACAAAAATCCAACCAACCAACTAAAATTAAAAATCAACAAAGTAATCACTGCTAACAGTGCTGAACAGGACAGTTTAAAACTCCCAAAAATCGTCGGCGACTGTAGGCCCAGCTATATATATAGCACTTTAAAAACACGCAAACATAGCTATCCTCTCCGCCCCATTATATCACAAATTCCCACTCCTGTATATCAATTAACAAAAACCATCAATCAATTTATCACAACATATCTCCATGGCAAATACAGCATAAAATCAACACTCGAGGCAATCCAAATTCTAAAAAATGAAAACCTATTTACTAATGTCCCGGTTCGTGAAACTATTGAGATCTTTATAAATAACATATACTGTTGTGACCCCAGCGAACTTAAAAATATAAAACAAACATTCATCAACAATAACTTCCCCAACTACATCGTTGACGAGCAAATAAGATGCTCCACCAGAGATCTCTATACAAAACATATAGAATATAATACCCCTCCAACTAACTCCAAACATATCAACCTTTTATATCGTAACCAGATGCATGCTAATTATAAACAAGATGTAAATATCCTAAACAAATTAATAAAAACTAATACATCCACCACAGACCCTAGTAAAAAAAAAATAAAACTTATATACTGAACTAAATTCACTATATCTAATAAAATCATTCGTAATGACTCTTCGTAATGACTTGCGTGTTGCAGAAAACCAACATCGTTTATAAATTTAAATGTCCTCTAGGAGACTGCATCTCCAACGATAAAAATAATATCTATGTTGGACATACGACAACAACGCTTTCACGAAGGCTAAGTTTTCATATGAATAATACTTCTAATATTTCTAAACACTTACAACATACCTGTTCAAACTCGCAATTCAGAAAAATCCTTGTCGAAAACACCTCCATAATTTTCCACGAAAACAATAAACACAAACTAAAATTTCTCGAAGATATTTATATAAAAAATTGAAACCAAACCACAATAAAATTAATTACGAATACTCCACAAACATTTTAAAATTTGTATAATAGATAGTCTTTCAATGTTAGCGCTTGTCAGTAATAGTTTTTCATTTATCTAGCAAATACTCTAGCCCGGGAACTTTTCTACAGCATACCTAGTTCAGTCAGTTATGTGCCATGCGTGATATACGCTTAGGTGATCATGTATCTTTTCGAAAAATCTGCCTCGTCAGTCATGTATCTTTCGATATATGACTGACGAGGCAGATTTTTCCCGCAGTAGGGACAAGAAGAGGATTCATACATTTCCTAAGGGTATATTATTCGACTACAATTCGAACTCGGCTCTCTGAATCCTTAATCCTAGCCGCTATCCATTACTCCACTGTGTCTACCTCCCCTTAAACGGTGTCTGTCAACCAGCAATGACACAGCGTTCATGACTCCACATATAAAAATGGTAATCTTCGGATGACCACAATAATTTTTGTCCTTCAAAACCATGAACACTAAATACTTACTTTAACAATACCCTGAGGATGACAACAGTCAACACGGTGTTTTCGTCTCGTCTTTTAACAACGGCACAAAAAAAGGTTATTCGCGAAAATAAGTAGACTAAATTATTTAACAAAACTTGTTTGAATATATATATATATATATATATATATATATATATATATATATATATATATATATATATATATATTGTGAAATGGGCTAAGTCCGACAATTATTTTAATATAATTTCTGTTTATGCGTTATTTTCATAGTTACAAATATTTAAGTAAATGCTCTGTTTATAATTCAGGCCGGTAAATGATAGTAATACCGTTTATTAATAATCAGAGCATTTACTTAATTATTTGTATCTATAAAAACAACGTATAAACAGAATATATATATATATATATATATATATATATATATATAGAGAGAGAGAGAGAGAGAGAGAGAGAGAGAGAGAGAGAGAGAATAAAATGATGATTGGAAAAAGGCATCTAATATTTAATATTTTATATAGTGATGTTTATTTATAACATATGATATTTTACAGAGAAGAATTAAAACTTAGAAAAATAATTTGTTGTTTTCCTTTCTTTTTTTTAAACTTATTTTACTTTAACCTGTTTCGCTTAGCTTTTCAGAAGTTAAAAATGATTTCTCGTGCGTCTCAGGAAATTTAATATACGTAATTACAGGCAAAGGTTGCCATGAGCATTACATTGTCCAAACCAGCCAGTCACTTCGGCAAAGGATGACAGTTCATCGCCAACAAATCAGGGTCGCCCACACCAGAAAAATATTCCTTAGTCAACATATAGAGGAATACGGAGGACAAAATCTGCCAAATTTTAGTGTTTTTCCATTCTACCAGTGCGACTACAGATGGATTAAATAAGGAAACATATTTAATCAACAAGTTCAAACCCATACTTAATTCAATGCATAAATAGAGTCTACCAAATAACGACATATAGAGCCAGTTACGCCCCTTGATTTTCATTTTTTCTTTGCTACAAAACATAAGCATCAACACGTGGAGATAAAAAACAGTTAAAAGCTTTTTGAAAAGCTAAACGAAACCGGTTAAAGTAAAAAAGTTAAAAAAAAGGAAAATAAATTATTTTTCTAGGAAAAAACACTGAAAATCCAACTTTACGTAACAAAGTTTTAATTCTTCTCTGTAAAATTCATATATTATAAATAAATATCACTATATTTTTCCAATCATCATTTTAGTCTATACAATAAGTTTTTGTACAGAATCTTTCTAACAAAATTTTTTACCTATATATATATATATATATATATATATAGTCATGATTCGTAAAAAAGAATCTCAAATTGAAAGTAGATAGTATAAAGTTATTTAGTGATGTATAAATAAAAAGGAGCGTAAAACAAGGATGTGTTTTCACACCAAATTAATTCAACCTTTACAGCGAGACATTATTATTAGCGAACACAATATTAACAACATGATATGCAGATGGCACAATGTTGATAGCAGACAGAGAAAAAAATCCACGAACACCTAGTAAATAGGAAGAGAGAAGAAAGGCCTCAACATCAATTGCAAGAAGTCATAATGTATGGCTATCAACAAGAGAAAGCGCCAACAATGCAAACTACATCCAAGATTAGAGATGCGAAATAAAGAAAATTTTAATACCTAAGAAGTTTTGCAACAGAAGACGAAAAACGTGACACAGAAATCCGTGGGCGCATTGGAATAACGAAAGATGCCTTCTTAAAACTAACCAAAGCATTAAAAAACAGGAAAATTTCGTTAATAACAAAGAGTTCTGAATTGTTATGCAATATTGGTCCTCCTATATGGCAGTGAATGCTCCTCACAGAGCAACAGAAATGTGGTTCTACAGAAGGATGCTGAGAATAACACTGACATAGCATGTAATGAGGAAGTCTTACGGAAAATCGAAACAAAAAGGACGTTTATACTAAAAAACAGAAAGTGCAGTTTAAATTTCTAAGACGTATAATGAGGAAAGAGGACTAAGAGAATCTAACACACACAGGACATATCGAAAGGAATAGTGGCAAAAGGAAAACAGCGTGTAACCAGCTTAACGAGCTTGTGTAAATGGATGATAGAACAGGGAATGAACAAAGATGGTAAAATGATAAAATTTACTAACAGCTAAAAATATAGGAAGTTGCCACCTTGAGAAGACACGACACAAAGAAGAAGATAGAAACGTGTATTATTTTTTTTTAAAGCTAGTGTTTCGAATGTAAACAGAGAAAAAAGACACAGAGTATTAAGAATCTCTGCTACAGACATGAAAACAACCAAAATACCAATTTTGAATAAAAATCATCAGGAGAAACGCCAGTTAGGTGAAGAAGTACATGAAAACTGATTTCTCAACAATAATTTTTGTGATGAATGTAGAGTTGCATTGGATGGACTTGATGAATGTGCCGAAGGTTTGTATTTCATAGAAATAGACTACCAAGAAAAAATAAAAAATAAACCTTGGATGTGAAATTTAATTAAACCCAAATTAGTTATTGGAGGTAATGGTCAGCAAGAAAACATAATGTAAAAATTATCTTTTTAGAAGGCTGAATATTTTGCGGACAAATGCTTTTACTGTATTACTTGAAAATATTACTTCATAATCTTAACTGACATTCTAAATGATACCTTAGTAAAAAGAATAATGATACATTATTATATAATAATCCTATATAGCAGAGATATAATGTAAATTCCAGCCGCATTAACGCGATCGTCCGCCAGAAATTTTCAAGCAAATACTTATAAAAATATCCACATATAGATATCATAAAATATTATGAAACAACCATAAAGGATATTACTGTATTTGTAAAAGAAAGCTGAAGAAATTTTAGTAAAATTTCTCATGAATTTTGATTAGTGTAATCACTGTAGTTAATATATTTGTCATTCTGAGAAACACTAAGTTCTGCAGAGATCATAAAGATATATTAATTGCTTCATTCTCTATCTGATCTGATTTTGAACTTCTGTGTGCAAGTGCGAATAGAAAAAAATCTTTGATAGTATTAAAAAGAACTATAAAGTTAATGACAAACATTTTAATGCTGTATACTAAAAGTAAATAGAACTGATATTAAAATCGAAGTGAACATTCAACTACATATTTACTATTTTGCAGCTAATAAAGCAAAACATTTTCTCTGACATTTCAAATAAATTTTTCATATATTTTTATTTGCAACACAAAAAATCTTAAATTTCATTGCGGTTTCATCTGATATTCAACCGATTGACTTCCTTTTTATTATCTTGATTTGGTTTGATTTTTGAGAAAAATAAAGATTTTCGACAAGAAAATGCAAGATCAATTACAACGAGTTAAGAAATAATTTTAAAATTTTGAACTTTGTCAAAAGGTTAAGTGCTATCTTAAATAACAACGAGTTGCAAGATTAAATACCTAACAACTTCACTTTTGTGTGAGAGAAAATCATACATTTTTATCTCTATCACTTAACTCTCTTCATCAAGGACACAAAATAAGATTTCGCCTTTCCAGTTTCCTCAACAGAATTAAGTGCCTTTTGTTTAACACTATTGTTTCGTCTACACACTTCTTGGCACTGAAAATTTAGTGATGATCTTGAAAAATCATTTAAGCATTTTAAATAAGTTAGCATAATGTAAGATAAACAGAAGTTTATCCTTTTATTATCATAGAAGAATGAAGACTTTTTACTCACATAGGTAATTTTCTTTTTTCTTTACCGGTTGAACACTTATTTCTGACGCCTTTACGCTGGGATCTGCAGCTAAACGTTCTACCCATCATCAAATCATCACTGAATAATAATTAATACACAATCAATAAAATAATTGTTCGTTAGGACTTATTACTTTTCTTGAGATGTAAAGAAGTTTAGTCTCCTGTAGTTTAAAGACAATTTTCTGAAATAAGAGAAATTCCAAAACTAGACATGACGTATTTTCAAAAGTATTGAGTACCTCAAGCGTAAATCAATGCTTTCACCTTTTTGAACTTAGAAATTAAATGGAGAATTTCTTGCATTCTATGAACGTCATTATTTGTGGTCCGACGAAGACAACGACTTTGATTTTTTGCCACAGGAATCAGCAGCTTTCAAGTACTTCTTTCCTAAGAAGTCTCAAGACTTGTACTTGAAGACTGCAAATTCCTTATCTAGTACTGTGACAAATTGTTTCATGAGGCCTAGTTGTCAAAGCAGTGGAGGCAACACTACATTCCAGGGGTCTAACAATGGCTTTTATTTGACGTTGTTCCTCCCCATACTGAACACGCTTTGCTGTGGCCAGTTCCACCTAGACACAAAATCGAAATTTGAAGGTAATAATAGCCATTTCCTTTGCTTTCTAAACAAAAGCAATTAGGAAATATCATTTACTAATCAAAGGCAAAAAGTCAAAATTTTGTTACACAGTGAATGCTACTTAACAAATAGCACTACCTGAAATGTAGAAACCAAATTCTGTCAGTATTGATGATTAGCCCATTACTTTAAATTCACTTATACTTTTGTGACATTCGAATAGATAACATTCAAAATTTTACTTAAGTAGGCATTTTTTATTACAAACAGTTTCAACGAATTAATAATATTAAATTCTCATTTTCGATTTTGCAGTTACGATCCTTTAAAAGGCCAATGGAATGATCGAAAGCCTATGCCAACAGCGAGGATGAAATGTGCTGCAATCGTGAAAGATAATCGGATCTACGTAGTCGGTAAGATCGTACACTATTTACATCTCAGAAATATAGACAGATATGGTAAGATCGTATTTGTGTTTCTAAAGATATCTAAGCAGCATGATAAAATTGTTGTCGCTAGCCAAGTTCAACATCAATGTAGGTTCAACATCGACATGATGAGAATATACTTAATGTTTTATTCGTAATGGTGGTCTGATAAAATTTTCACAACATAGGAACATTTACAAATAATTCTTACTAAACAAATAAATTCTTATCAGTTCCATTTTTAATGCACATTTTACGTTAGCACACATGTTTGCAACTATAGATTTCAATTCTATCTCGATCTGTTATGCTCTTTAAGTTACATACACAAATTTATTACATACTATCGACATGGAGAACGCATGTATAAAAACAATTCTCTCATCTATTTTCTACCCATTCTGAAGGATTTCCATCTCAAAATTCGCACACTCGAGGCGGAGAATATATAATGTTAAACGATTTTTTAAAAGTCACTCTGTTTCTTTCTCTTTTTAGTCTCGAGCGACATCACCTTGGGAAAAATAATATAAGACTTAATTATTTTAACAGTTTCGAGTCCTCTGAGACATATGTGTCCTACAGATGTTTCAGCGCGTCCTGCGAGACATAATTGCCCCCAAAACTCATTGATATGAGATAAAACGGACATATGCTATATTTATAATAATAAATTCAATAATATTATTTTTCTAAATCATTTAGATATGTCTACAGAAATAAACAATAATATTTTTTGCTATATACATCAATTACATGAAAGTGGACTTGAAAGTATTAAACACATGCAAATGAATTCACACGCAACACATTTTTCGTTATCCATCTGATGAAGCCATATAGGCGAAATACTTTATCGGATATTATTTTCGAAACATACTTTCATGAACATTTTTCCAAATGTTAATAACTGTCAGGATTACATACCTAAATTTATTACTTACTGTTGACATGGAGAACCTTGGATAAAAACAATTCTTTTATCTATTTTTTACCCATTCTGAAGAATTTCGATCTCAAAACTCGGACACTTAAGGCGGAAAATAATACGTACCCAAATTTATTAAACTTTACGTTGTCCTTTTTGCTGACAAACATGTATTAGGTTTTCTTACAGTTAAAGATTAGTCCTTTCTTCTTACTTTCTTCGACTATTTTTCTAATAATTTTTTTTTAAATTTTCTTCTGAATCTGCTATAAACAGTGTCGTCAGCGTTGCGTGTACTTTTAAACTTACATTCTCTATCAATAAATTCTGGAAGACTTTCTAGTCTACTTAGAATCATCTCGCTTTGCGATTGAATAAATACGGCAAGAAAACGCATTCTTGTCGTAGCCCTAGTTCGCTGTTTATTTCTTTCTCGATTCACATGCGATTTTTTTCTTCCTAATATGGATTTTTTGAATACCCTTTTCGTGTAAATCAAGTTTCCCTAATTTTTCATATAGGTCTTTGTATCATACTTTATCAGATACTTTTCTTTATTTTATGAAACATCGGTATATATATATATATATATATATATATATATATATCATCCCTTGATAAGACACCGGAGGTGTTGAAACAAAATGGCTATTTTTGTAGTGATTTTATAACATATTTTTGTTATAATGTTTAAATAAACAATTATATATATATATATATATATATATATATATATATATATATATATATATATTTCTACACTTCTGTTGCGCTTTCAATAATTTTTGTATGCCATGCTGCTTTGTTCTTCTTCATTTTGGTCAGTGCTTACCTAAATTTCAATTTTAGTACCATAGGTTCTACAACTTTTTATATATTGTAGGTATTTTCTCTAAAAAAAAAGTTTCTTTTATCCTTTTGTACATATCGCTACATCTGTTCTGAATTCTTTTATCTGTGCGCATCTACCATTAATCTAGTCTTTTTTCCTGGCTTGAACCACTGTTTCTAATTAATCTCATATTCTACACCATTTCTTAATGTTATCTGCTCTCTTTTATTAGGTTGAAATTGTCCCTTGTCGTCCATTTCTTTTTTTTTCTCGTGATCTGTTAAGTTGTTCATTTTGAGTTCCTAACCGTTTTCATAGTTTTATACCTTTCTTTTTCGTTGCAATTGCAGTGGGTTTTTTTCTTTTTTGCAAATGAAGATGCTGTGTAAAGGTTGTCATATTGCAGTTTAGATATTGCTTTGATCACTCCCGTAATGTGAGTGGGGCTATGCGTTAGAGTACAAAACTGCGCGGCTGAATCGTTTGCTGATGGTTAAGTAGCTTATTTTAGTTTCCTGTCTCTTATCGAGCTTTGCCTAGTCCAAAAGCGTCTAGGATATTCTTAAAACCAAATGTTACATTTTAATTGGCCATTCGCTGTGAACCACTCAACGCCTTGCATTTTCACTTAAACACCCACAGTGTTTTTGCTATTCTTTTTTTAAAAGTTATATTTAAAACAGAAAAATACAAAGTTACATAAAAATCATTAATGATCATAAACATTCGCGGATAGATTTATTTTAACGGTGATGTAGCTAGCCGAACACAAAAAGATAAAAAACTGAAACAGGAAACGAAATCGAAGTAAATTTCAGTGTATCGCTTACTGCTTTTGTATTTAGAAAATACATTCGAGTCTATCCTTATAAAATGCCATATTCAGTTTTAAAGATTATTGCTAAGATCAATTTTTAATGGGAAGTCTTTCACGTTGACTGTTGCTAAAATATCTAAACCCGTGCAATTTCGTGTTTACTGAAATAAGGAAGCCCAACAAAAGAGCGGATAAAGTTTTCAATGTTTCTTCCCTGGTGAACAAATAGAAGCTGATAAAATATATCGGTATCAGTTAAAGCAATTCAGCCTTTTAAATATGTGAGATAAAACTCAAAAACTAAATGAAATTATGTGTCTTAATATCGATCCAGGTATCCACACCCACACACACACACACACATATATATATATATATATATATATATATATATATATATATATATATACACGTATGTATATATACACACACATATATATAAATACACACACATACACACACACACACACATATATAGATACACACAAACACATATATATATATATATTATTTTGTATGTGCGGTACTTAGTGGAAAGCGCTCAATATCAGTGATATAGCTAACATATTCATTGTATGGATATGAGTTTGTGACAGTGAGTTTCATGCTTTTGTGATCATCAGACAAACTGGTTTATTTTTAAAAATTGTATCTATTTATGCTTGTTTGACTACGTTTGGTGGTGGGAGTGGGGAATTTCCTTCTGTGCTTGTTCCGGATGACACGCACACATACACATAGACACATATACATACAGGTGTACGCATTTTAGTTCACACAAACGCACCGATATAAACAACTCGAGACCAGGTGCAGATACACATCTATGCGCTCAGGCATACATAAATATGCAATTTTAATTCTATTTCAGTGTCCGGACCGTGGCTTTTCATATGTAGCGATGTTCCTCTTAACAAGGACCGCGTAGTGGTATTCTTTACGCTTTTCAGATCTACCGCCTGCGTCGTCAGACAAACTTACACTTCTTCACACAAACATACACATATGTAAACCCACACATACACTCCTAGTGGTCTGAGTCTTTGGGTTCACACAAACATCATCATCGCCATATCGGTGATCATGATGTTTGTGTTTTCATGTTTGTATATATATATATATATATATATATATATATATATATATATATATATATATATATTGTGAAGGAAAAGGGTCTGAATCCCCAAATAAGTTGGGAAATTTTAGGTTTCACAAACACCACCAATACTTATAGAGGTAGGTGCACGTTATGCTTGGAGGAGAAAATTAGGATAATAAAATACAAAAATCAATGCAAACTATTTATATGTATGGTGCTGTGTATGTGCGTATGGTTACTTATATACACGTATGTGGGTACACATAAGTGTATGTATGGGTAAATGCACAGACACATATATGTGGATACATGTTGAGGCATATGTGTTGGATAGCATGATCTATTCCATTAAATGTCCCGGTATTACCTACAATATATGGATCCATCTGTCAACTAATTTACGTAAATTTAATTGGTCCTACAGTTAAATCCCCCATAACTTATTAATAACATTAAACCCTTATGGTCTAAATATTATTTACTGTAAATCCCCGGAAAAAAACACACTTGTTGCTAGCATGCGGAGCACACCATTGCAGTTAACGAAATTTAGTTCAAATTTAGTTACAGACAACGAAAAGGCTCTAGCTATAAATAAACTCCATCCCCGGACTACTTCCCCCACCTAATGAGATACCCCTCCCAGTCACTAACACGAGCCCCTTATCATAAACAAAGCGTCTCTCGCAGGGGAACTGATAATGAAAATAAATTCTAATCCCTCCATTCCAGACAAACACTTAAGAGATGAAGACAGCTGGGTTCAGATCAGCCAGAAATACGCTATACTCATGCTGAGGTAATTTTGGTTTCTGCCGTAAAAATATATGTGCTCTGTTATACATTGAACTCTCTGTGGATCATTTTTAATATTTATTACTAGGATTCACCTGGATTATATACCAACGGATCTATTACCTGTACTATATATATATATATATATATATATATATATATATATATATATATATGTGTGTGTGTGTGTGTGTGTGTGTGTGTGTGTAATATACATGTATACATGTCTAGCTTTGTGCTTCGCAAGTGCAGGCTATCGTCCCACAGCTCATACATAAGAAAACTCCAATTCCAGCCCTGCGAAAACACATTCCACCGCCTACCTTACCTAAACACAATGACGGGCAGGCTGAAATCACGTAACCTGTTCTCCAGTCGCTGATGGCCCCTTGCTGAACAAGCCGCTGGTACTTCTGAATAATAAGTGAAAATGAGTAATCAAGATAGATGAGCACATACAGCAAACTAAAATCGTTCATCTATGACGCATCTCCCAGTCAACAAGGTCATGACCTACAGCGTGACCATTTTGACAAAAGGTGAATCGCCTCTGTTCGGGATACGGAAGATACAAGGCTTCCGTGCACAAGATCGATGTCGCACACGACACAAACTGTACTTGCCGGGAGCTACAAACTGTACAACATGTCTTGTCGTGCGCAGACGTGAATGTGCAAGACAATAGGAAAGTAGTTAACGACGATTTTCGACACAGGATTGGACGAATTAACTTTACAAACAATTCTTCAAACATGTCATACACACATGTCCTAATCTACCGGCCTACTCTATTTATTTATGCACAAAAACAGAAGAAATGAACATAAATAGCAAAAAAAACAAGTAATAATAATAATTAAATTGAATTAATTGATTTATATTCCTCCACTCAGAGTTTCTCTGAAATGATATCCGCTCCTTATAGATTAGTAAAATATCACATACTCTATATTTCTACATAACAATGTATGTATTTTACTCCCTAACTCCCTGATAAGTGCATATCCTTTCTGCGAATAATTAATTTTATTTATTTGATATAATATATATATTCTCTTTAATACCAGGGACATTGCTCTTGTTATTGGATCATTTAGTCTGTGCCACTTTCATAAAACATAACAATAAAATTCTTGGAAAAAATTATATATATATATATATATATATATATATATATATATATTGTAATAAAGAGAAGAAATAGTAAGATATATAATCCGGTGATTTTATAACATGGTAATTGCTGTGTAGCGATGGAACCATATTCTTAAATAAGTAAATTTATAATATTATATTACAATATATACAGGGGTTGGACAAAATAATTGGAACAAAATCCACTCCAAATATTTCAAAGACCTGTTATATTAAGAACTAAAACTTCGTAATTACAGGTTATATCTATTGTAAATACGTTTATTTATCTAATTTACTGTCTTTGACTTATTTATTTCTAGAATTTAGTAAAATATAAGCTAAATGCGTGACCTCTCCGTGTTCGAAAAGGATCGTATGGTAGGAGCCTCGATCACTAAGGTTGCTGAACTGTTTGGTTTTTCAAGAGCTACCATATCAAGAACACTGATGCAATTCAAGAAACAGGACAAGACCTCTAGCAACCGAAGCTATTCGGGCCGGAATTGCAAACTCACTGACGTGCATTGAAACACAATGTGGCACCGGACAAATGCGGCCAAAGTGACTGCTGAGTTGAATAACCATCTGAATAGTTCAGTTTCTACTAAAACTGTTCACCGTGAGCTCCATAAGGCTGCATATCATGGAAGAGCCGCTGTAAGGAAACCATTTTTTTTTCTCTTTTCCCAACTTCAGGGCAAGTTTATATGTGGAGGCAGCCCAAAGAAGCTTACAACCGCGACTGCCTTCTTCCAACAGTGAAGCATGGAGGATCATTGATAGTTTGGGCCGCCATATCATGGAAATGTCTCAGTCCAATAGTTGTCCTGCATGGTAGAATCAACAGCAAAGATTACCTGAACGTTTTGGGAGATCATGTTCATCCAATGTCCAAGACTTTATTCCCGGATGGTGACTGCATCTTCCAAGACGATAATGCTCCAATACATACCGCTCGAGTGGTTAAGAATTGGTATGTAGAGCCTGAAAGTGAGCTAGAACACACGGAGTGGCCTACCCAATCTCAAGATATCAATATTATTGAACATTTGTGGTGCATTTTGGTGCAATTTGAAGCAACAAGTTAGGAGCCTCTATCCTCCATCGTCGTGTCGTAAAGAGCTGGAGAAGGTTTTAATGGAAGAATGACTGAAAATTCCTCTGAATGAATACAGGAAGCTGTATGATTCCATTCCTAGACGTATTAAAGCTGTCTGTGAGGCTAAAGGAGGACCAACTCCATATTAAATAAATTTTCTTTGGATTTAACAATTGTTTCAATTATATTGTCCAACCCCTGTATATATATATATATATATATATATATATATATATATATATATATATACATATTACAATATATATGTATTACAGTATATATATATATATATATATATATATAGAGAGAGAGAGAGAGAGAGATATATACACACACATATATATATTACAATATATATATATATTAATATATATATATATATATATATATATATATTACAATATATATATCTATATATATATATATATATGTTAAATGTGTATGTATATAAACTATATATATACACATATGCAATGTTTTATGTATATTATTTATATATTATATATGCGCGGTACTTACAGGAGAGCGCTCAATATCATTGATAGAGCTAACATATTTAGTTGGATTGATGTGTGTTTGCGACCCTGTGTTTCACGCTATTTGCGATCGTCAAATAGCGTGAAACCGTCTATTAGCGTGAGACTGTCTATTATTACGTTTTATTTCCCTTATATGCTACCAGTATTACAATTTTTCCTCTATATGTAGGGATCTAAATGCTGCTTTTATTTGTAGGTGATATTAAGTTACAGTGGTTTTCCAAAAACTATCTCACCTTCCCTCTTAATTTACCCACTTGAGGTTTTGATCGTCTTCGGTCACTTCTAGAGAGATCATTAAATCCAAATAATTATTGTCTAAGATTATGGGTTGAGGAGTTAACGTTACTTACACTATTTATATTGGACTATTGTCTTCGTCTTTGTGATCACAACGTTTCGACCGTCGATCTGGGTAATTTACAGGGAATTCTGAACTGAACCGTTTATTTAATCTCTGTGGGTAGACTGTTGTCGTTCTACTATTCATATATAGGAATATTGTTTAGTTCTTATTTTACTTAGAACTGCTCAGTACTGAGTACAAACAATGACCGAGTGATTAAAAGCGTTGATTTGTGAATTTGGTGACATAGTGGTTATGAGTTCAATCCTTGCGTCAGGCAGTGTGTACTTGTACTCAGTGGAAACCGTCGAGCAATAACTGAACAGAACTAAATAAGAACTAGACGATATCTCTATTTATGAGCAGTGAAACGAAACAGTGTAACCCCGGAGATAAAATAAACGGTTCAATTCAGAATTCCCTCTAGGTTACCCAGATCGATATACACCGGAGGAAGTCTGGAGGGCATAACGACCGAAACGTTGTGATAACAACAACAAAGATGATGACAATTGTTCGAATATAAATAATGTAAGTCCAAATAATTCATTCGTTTATTTTCTTGATTGTGATCCCAAGATCTTTGTTAAGCATCTGTTGTTCAGAGTTTTTGAATTGACCCTTGTTGATAGTGATAATCTCTTAAAATGCTTCGTGCTTAATTCTTTTTCTGTTATCAAGATTCTGCATTCTACGAAGTTTCTTTTTTCCCTTAAGCTTTCTTTATACTCTCGGCTACAGAGTATCTGTTTTGGGATAAGATAGTATTTTTACT
Source organism: Acanthosepion esculentum (assembly GCA_964036315.1). Classification (NCBI taxonomy): domain Eukaryota; kingdom Metazoa; phylum Mollusca; class Cephalopoda; order Sepiida; family Sepiidae; genus Acanthosepion; species Acanthosepion esculentum. Next base: position 67,378,205 of record OZ038506.1, read on the forward strand.
CGATCATGAGTGTGTCTTTACCGTCAAAGCACAATTGTGACAAAGTTACACAATGTCTACTGAACTATATCCTCGAACCAGGAGCCACCAACAGATGCCATAATGTCCCGCATTCAATTAATCGGTATTTGAAAACTAAAACTGAAAATAATAAATATTCACAAAAAAAAAAGATTTTTCTGATTCACAAAAAATGAGTGAAATCGCCGTCTTAAATAAAAATTATGGTATTTTTTGTAAATTTTTTTCTGTTAATTTTTTTCTGCCATTTTTTAGATAACATTTAACATTTTGAATTTATTTTTATTGCTATTAGCTCTAATAGATAATGCTTTTGTAGCGGATGAGAATTCTTAAAGATTGTGACAGGTATGATGAAAACATTCAAAATAGATTAATTCAAAATATTATGATATTAGGTTTAACATATATTTATATAACATAGCTCACAAGCGAAAGAGAAACTTATTTTCATATGTGTAGATAGTTAAAAAAGGAAAGAAAATATTTATGGAATTAACGCAGTGTGTGTGTGTGTGTGTGTGTGTGTGTGTGTGTGTGTGTGTGTGTGTGTGTGTGTGTGTGTGTGTGTGTGTGTGTGTGTGTGTGTGTGTGCGCGCGCGCGCGCCACTTAGTTTGGCTTGCCTGAATTTAGAAATTTCACCAGGGTTGGGGAAGAGTCTCGTTGTCGCTATTCAGTCAGTCAGTTATGTGCCATGCGTGATACACGCTTAGGCGATCATGTATCTTTCGATACATGACTGACGAGGCAGATTTTTTCCTGCAGTAGGTTGCCATTTCTTTCTACGGCAGGCCAATTGCCATCCAAGGCTATAGAAGCCGGTCTGTCCTGCTATTTGCCCATAGCTGGGGCGGACGAGGGGAGAAGAATCCTTCTTCTCCCCTCGAGCCGTTATCCATTACTCCATCGTGCCTCCTTGTCGCTATCACCGAAGTAAAAAGAGAAAGAAGTGAGTCTTTTACTTTTATACTGCTGATCGCCACGCCATCTAGAGAGCGTTGTGCGAATTCCATTGAAAGTAGAGGGGGGGAAATCTCACAATACTCTCCTCAGATTGGAAAAAATGTATTTTATCAATATGTAAAAAAATATGTGTGTAATGTTTATTTATCTAATTTACTGTCTTTGACTTATTTATTTCTAGAATTTAGTAAAATATAAGCTAAATGCATGACCTCTCTGAGTTCGAAAAGGAGCAAATGTAAAATATGGTGTAATGAAGGAAGATTGGGACAGTCAAGTTGAGTTGTGCTTAAGCATATCGATGAAAATGGGTATTTGACTGAAGTATTGCTGAAAGTAATTCAGCGGTGCTGTTGAAATTTCTTGCGTATCATTTGTAGCGAATTCTGAAGAAAAGCTCGGTGGAGTTTCTCGCTTTGAAAAGATCCGACAGTGAATTGATGAAAGCTATTAGAAAAATTGTGATTATTTTTCAGTGTATCCAATTAGCGCTATTTGCATCCAATTAGCCCTGAAATTGTAATGTGATATTGGCGATAGGAATTTTGTATGTTGTAAATTTGTTAAATTGATGCTGGTGAAATTGATACCGGGCGGGTCGAAGTATGTTTCATGAGTGCTTTTCTAGAAGATATCTGGTTTTCGATTTATCGGAGGTTCTGGTGTTTCCGATATCATTAATTGAGCTTTCAAATGTCTGAGAAGTTCATGTGAACGTTCGAAGAAAGCAATGACTCGACGATAATTGAATTAAATCACATCTATTTTTTGAGATGTTATTAAGTATGTAAGTGACTGTGTAGTGGTTTAAAATTGCTGTATACTGGCAAGAAGTGAGAAATAGATTTCTTCTGAGTTTGAGTTATACTTTGTATTTGCAAATATTTTCTTGTGTAGCCAGCGTATTGTTTCCTTATGAATTGTGATAGAATTTTCAAGAAAATCAAAAGAGTATTGTGTGTTTTTCAAAGGAGTATTGTGTGTTTTTCAAAGGAGTATTGTGTGTTTTTCAAAGGAGTATTGTGTGTTTTTCAAAGGAGTATTGTGTGTTTTTCAAAGGAGTAATTTTGTGTTGTTTCAAACTTTGTCAGAAGAAAGTTGGTATATTTTTGTTTTGGGCGAAAAATTCCGCATGATTAGTGAAATTTTATTTTTCAGAGTTGAAACGTATTAGAACTCGTGTAGTATAAAAAAATCTTTGCGGGTATGTTTGCCTGTTTTTAATGTTTATGTCAAAAGATTAAATTTTTTAATTTTTTTTTCTGCGTTGTTGGTTTGGTTTGGTTTATTTTGTTTTACGGCATATCAACTTCAATGGATTATTTAATGCCAACAATATTTTTAGGATAGGTTCGTATGAATAGAATATGTATTCTTTGTAAGAAATCAGTTTGTAGATAAGGTTTCATTGACTTTTTTTTTTGTAAAGAGGCTTTTTGACGAGAGTCAAATGGATTACTGGTATTTGTTTTTTCAAAAATGTACTGTTTGGTAATGTTTTTTTTCCAAATATTTATTGCTGATATTTTTACTATAAAAACCTATTTTTATATTTTCACGGTATTTTGGGGGTTAACTATTTCTCCATAGCTGGGGCCTAAAACAGGTGCTACAACCCCGGGTCAGGGTGAACCTGTAAATAACATTAATTAATAAACTAAGAGGTGGTTCCACGCTCCTCAAAAGCTCACGATCAGAGGCCTTGCTGCCGGATGTAGTTTACCGTCATACCCAAGACAACAGCGTGGTTCGTATATTTTGTTTGAGCAAAATATTTTCTTCAAGTTCCAGTAATTTCTCCTGGATTCATATTTTTTTCGACTGGTCACTGAGATCCTTGATATTTGGATTTGTAATAATGGCTATTGTTCTGTCGCCGGAAGAGATTTCATACAGAAAAAGCTGCTTGTTGAGTCATCCTTATACTTTCATTGGTCACTATTTGTAAGGAAGTGCACATTTTATTGTAGTTACGTGTTCATACCACGTCGCTGATCATCAGCAGGATATTGTTACATAGACTTTTGAATTTCTAATTTTCTTTAGGATGGGATGAATTTGATATTAACCATCAACCTGGTTAACTTTAAAGAAATGTAGGCTTTCTAATAAAAATTATAGCAAATAAAATTTGTTAACATCGTGTGTTAGCTGTGTGAATAAAAAATACTCCATTTTTATTTTCAAACTTTATTTTTCAATCTGATTATAGTTTTATCCAGCGAGAGAATTAATGAACAACAAATATGTGTTGTTGGTTTTTGAGATCTATGTTTGAAATTATGTAATAGAATTTTAGCACTGAACTGATTAATAGTGGGTGGGAACAAAGGATCGTGGCTTTTTTCAAAAGATGGTGTTTGTACGGGTGATTTTATTTCACGCGTGACTTGAATTTATTATATATACATATTCTGAAAGGTGATATAGTTTCTAGATATTCGGATGTCGTCTGATAACTGTACAGTGATTTTTTATAGTGACCATGCATAGGTAGAGCACAGAACGTCCTTTGAAATAAAATCATCATTTGTCAATCGGTGGACTCCTCCATAATTTCCAAATGACACTGCATATGCTGTGTTTCGAAATTTTATTATCCAGATGATTATTTATATTGAAAAAGGGGAAAAAAGAAGGAAAATGATAACGAGAAACAAAAATCAAAACACATTGTCTATTGGAGAAAGTGTACTTGTGTGTGTACATATTTATTAATATGTAAGCCTTTATTCGTAAATTATGCATTTTAGTGTACCAATCATTTTCATGTGAGTCAGAGGAAGGACATTAAACGTTGCCCTTTCGCAATACTTGTGACTATTTTGAATTCACTTCTTCTCAGTGTATCTCTGCTTTGAAACCTAAAATAGAGAAATGATAGAAACGAGGACGACAAAAAGTAAAGCCGAACTAAAGAAGTTCAGGTTCACCATAAGTTCTTGGTTTCTTTAGCCTATTTCATGATTAATGTTTCCGTTAAATTACGCTTTTATATTCTCGTTGTGTTTTTCTTTTTTGTCGAACGTTTTTCTTTTTATATACATTTCATTTCAATTAAACGTAATTCTAGGAATACGTTAAATAAAATTATGTTTGGGGAATTGACGCAAAACACTGCAACTCTATTCTTTCCGTTGAGGATTTATGGTCAGATGCGTCTTTGGTCAGAGATAAAGGATTTGATCTTTATTTTGGCATTTCCATTAGTGGAATACGCCAATTGGGAACACAACTTCGCATCAATCTTTATTTCCTATTTTAAACTCAATGCTTTTCTATTTTTGTTTTGAATTTTTCTCGTCCTTCGCATTTTTGTTGCATTTGGTTTTGCTTTTTAGCTTTTCTTTTGCATTGTTTATTGTTTTAATGTTCATTTATTTCTTGTCACATTAACAATGCATATCCCCAGCAGAGGATGGGGGCTTTATAATTAAAACCTTGTCAAAATGTGACATTTCTTCATTCATCTATAATTCTTTTATTACCTACTCCACATTCTAAAGAAGCAAAAACTTGTCACTCAACTTCTGTTTCGGCGCTCCAATAATTCGTCAAAATCCGTATCAACTTTAATAAAGAATTCTTCAAAGAAGTAACTTGGTGCCAAAATTTAAATATATTTCTTAAAACTTGTGTTAACAATTTTGTGATGTTACTGCAAATAAAACAAGAATTTAATTATATTTTTTACTTCGTGGAATAATTCTCAATAGTTCCCAAGTTAGCCAAGAGCAGCTCAGCGCCGGATGCAATGAAAACATTTTCTGCTTCACATGAAAATCTTTTATTATTATCCTAATAAATACATTTCAGTTTAATTAAATTTTCGCGGAACTCATATGAGTGACTATGAAACCTACACAAATACTCAGAACTCGTGAAATATTAGAATGTATAAACCTTCCAAAGTTGATTGAAGTAATCGAACCAAACTCCATAAAATACTAGAGCTCTTCAATTTGCGTAGTGGATGCCACCACCTTCGACATAATTCCAGCAATTTTTAACGGCTAACAGAAAATAGGAAAATAATTATGACAGTGATGCCATAAGTCGCAGTGCGTTTCAAGTCAAATTATAAGCAGAATCCTTTTTAATTATTTTCACTCTCTGCTTCCTTTGGTTTGTCTTTTCGGTTTGGATTCACACCCAACTGCCATCATCACCCCAGAAGATATTTACAATACCAGTGTGTTTAGTTTATCAGTAAAACTTGTAATGTGATGGCTGTAAAAGCAAAAAGAGCACTGATTAGTTGGTAGAAAGCGATTCCATCGATTCTTTCTTTTTACTTTGCTCACCCTTTTCTCTTCTCACCTACAACTTCGCATAAGTGAGCATACTGTTCGGAATTTCTGGTGTTTAAAGCATACATAAATTTCCTGCTGAAAATCTCGCACGTTGCGATCATACGTTTAAAAAGTATGATCGCAAAATCATTATTTTTTGCTTGAAATCTTAACATCTTCCGAGTAAAACTAATTGATGTTGGCTTTAGTAATTTACTTTCTACCTGGCTATTCTTATTAGATACTCCTTAGCGTGAGTGATGGTTCAGTGTAGTTAATTTGACATGTTGGGACCTTTAAATCGCATCGCAGCCACAACGTGACACAAACACGACCACCGATCGCGTATACCAGTGACCCGAGCGAGAGAAATGCATGAAATCGGCACGTATATCTCCTATGTCGTCTTCTACGGTTTGAAAATCTTATCCATTACGTTGAACGACACTTTTGTTCGACAGGCGATAGAAAGGGCGAAAGCATTGATGGCGGCAAATCTCGACTAGCAGCTTCACTCGTGCCGCCTTCTAACAAGATCATCCGATACAAATCTGACAGCAAGTTAAGACTGTCAATTAGTTCAACGTGACAAACTGAAACCGCTTGTAATCATTAAGCTGTGTACCCCATGTACACATATTCTGAATTAGCGGTTGAAATACGAAGGATTGAATTAATATTAAGTTTTAAAATATGAATGTAGCAATTATTACCAACAAAAGCCTGAATTTGCTACTTCTACTTTCTAAAGTATATGCGACACTGATTCATTTTCCAGAAATAAAAGTTAGTAATTTCAGAAAATTAGTCCTTCTTACGCGTGTATTTCAAGGCCACATCATCATTTCTCAATCCTATGTTTATTAGGTTGACAAATTTAAACTTTTTAATTTGGCTTGAAAAATTGTAACATAAATATTTAATTGTATTCGTGTTTTTCTCCACTTATTATAATGTTCTGGTGGTTCTTTTCGTGAAAACCTTTCAAGATGACATACTTACATCCATTATCAGTATTAATATGATTACCACTTGAAACTAGTCTCATTGGTTTATGTGTATAATCTTCAAAGTGACAAATATTCATTATAACCCGAATTGGCTTAAGTGTTGATCATCTGTAAGAAACTGCTAATAATACTTTCTCTGCAGTTTTGATTATTTGTGCTTTAATATGAAGCGCAATTTTTTATATCTTTTGGCTGTTTCATTCTCAGGGCCTCTTGAGAAAAAATTACTTAATGCAAAGTACTCACGAGATTCCAATTAGTCAGTAAAAATACTATATCAAATATTTCGTCGCCGAGACGAGAGGATCAACATCAACAATCTTCACAGCTAAACAACAAATATGAGAAGAAAATAAATTTGTAGACAGGCATTGCAGACGATTAAAGACGATTTCAGTTAAGTCCTTTACTTAAAGTTTTCTCCCAAATAATGATAATCAGTTTTAACGTGTGTTAAATTGATTTCAAGAATGATAACCACTAACAAAACTTATTTTGTAATCAGCTGTACAAATTTTATTTAAAGCGATCAAATTATTATACTTGCATAAATAAAACAACAAACATATCTAGTAACAAAATCAAAATCTATTCCATCACTGATAAAACCCTACAACGGGTGAACAAAATATTCACTACAATTTAAAAAGTCAGAAAATATATTCGAAAGAAGTTTCGAAACGGAAAAGTTTAATTTTATGAAAGTTCTCATAACAAATTAACAATCATCTTTTTAAGAATTGTCTATGACTTTAAGAGCTCGTTCCAACAAATATTTCTGAACATAATCTCCTTTATTGTCAATTTAATTGTCAATCAGTAGCCAATATTTATCACATTAATTGAACATTCTTGTCTTATCTACTGTGTCCCATGAAAACATGAGCGATCATGGATCTCCACAGCTCCCTGTAACTTTTACTTATCAAATATTTTGTGCGATCTTTCATATATAGGTATAGGTTTTTTCTGTTTATATTACTTACGCTGATAACATTCTGAGCATAATGATAGAATTTCTTGTTTCAGTGATTGAAAAAAAAAGCCACATTTTTACTGTCCTTTTTCTAGTCCAATTCTACTACGAGCTCTATTCATCAGAATCCGAATGATTAATAAGCTTAATAAGTTATGTAGCTCATGAAGCTGATTATCCACAATAAAAGATATGGTTTGCCGGTATGTCGCTACAGTCGTATATCCATTTATTATTTTCATAATTTTGTCGCTCCCGGAATCGTCTAAAGCTGATAGCATCTCTATTACAAACTCGTCTGGTCCGATTACTTTGTTTCTGGTTATCTTGCCTAGAAATGATCATACCTCTGATTTTAGTATTATATGCTCTTTCATGTTTTTGTATAGTAGATTTCTCAATATATCTGTTTCATCTTTGAAGTATCTTCTCTTGCTCTATTATGAGCGTTTCTTTCTTTTATATTTTATGCATTGTGTCTTTTGTCCTGTTATTTATTTTATCATTTTATGCATGCCCGTTGTATGTATGTTCCTCGCTCGACACTGTCACTATAGCTTTCTACAAGTAATCCCACTTTAAATTACTGGCTTCTTCTGGGCATTTATATTTACTTTTCACTCTATTAGCATAATTTTTTTTTTTTACAAATGGATTCATCCTGGCGTCTACTGCATTGTAGTATACATATTTCAGATTTCTTTAATTTCCGTAACTTTAATCTTACTTTGCATGTGTTTGGCAGGTCGGTGCTTGAATAAGTTTTTCGAGTGGAGAATTGCATTTTTTCTAATCATTTATTCATTGTTTGGTAGTCTATTTGATTATCTGTGTTTCCTCGTTGTTTTTGTTTTGTTGTTGTTTTTTTCATTATGCCAGTATAGCAGATCAAAATACACATTATGATTACGCGTCAGGTTAGGAACTTATTGATTCATTGTTGTACTCATATAATTATATCAAAAAAGATATATCCATAAAAATATATCATCAGCTGTTTATTAACCTGATCTCTTTCTAATACAATAAGGTACTACTCCGTATGGACAAAATTAAGCAGCCACTCAAACACAAGTTTTGAGAAGGGAGGCAAAACGAAAGAAAATTTTCTAAGACGAAAAAATTTACATCTTGCAAAATAAACGCTAAAATATTTTCTAAGTTGTTTCTTTCCCTCCTTCTTTTCCTCTCTATAAAATGACTGAAGAAATACAACTTGATTACGTTTTCTGTTATGTATTAAGGTGGAGAAAAGGCCGGTGGTACACCCAGCTCGTGCACTGAAATTTATGATCCTTGCTTAGACAGTTGGGAGGAATGTGGTCACTTGCCCTCTCCAAGAATCCGGCCATCAATCACTCTAATGGCAGGAGGATCACTCTTCTGTGCCGGGGGATCACGTAATGGAATTGTTAAAAAAAACATGTGGTATGTAGAAATGCAAATCGACATTTTCTTTTTTGCTTATTAACTGACTCGTAAAATTCTTTTTTGATTTCATTTTTCTATTTAATCTTCCAAAAAGAATTGATAATGTTTTTTTGTTTTGTTTTTTTTGTTCCCAAATTATTTTGCTTTTCTTATGCACAATATTTCCTAGTTATTTCCCTAGTCCTTCTTAATTTCACTTCACGCGAGATGATGAGAATAGACTTTTCCTCTATTTCCTTTTCATATGATTCAAAATATCAGAGCATTTCGGTTAGTGAATAGGAAAATATAATGTGCATTTTTTTAATTCACCATTAATTTAACTACGGTAAGTAATATTTATCAAAATCTATATGGCGTAAATCTCCGTTAAAGAAGGAAGTCATGTTAGATTGATAAACGTTTCCTATGCGTTCTTTATCTTATTCTATCAGGTTTCGATCCATATTTTATCTATGTTTGATCCCAATTCAGCCGTCTTTAATAAGTATTGACCTTTATCAAAAGAATATCTTATACGAATAGAATAATCATGAAAACATGCACAATAGAATGATTGAAAGTAAAAAGAAATCTTTTCAAACAGTAGAAACGATATTTTCCATTAGCGAAATCAAGATATGCAATTCTTTATTCTTGATAAATGCATGTACATTCAAGCGTTTCCATGGGATAGCAAATGTCAATTATCTTTTAATAATTAATGACCTCATCAAAAACAATTTCAAAATATTTAGGGTATTGAATTCCAAGACCTAATATTGCGGGACATCATTGAAATACTTACGAATTGAATTTGTCTTTTTTTTCTGTCAGAGAACCTTTCACATTTCAGACAACATTAGCTCTTCTGAAAAATATTTAGCATTCATAAAACAATGTTTACCATTCTATGTTAGTTTTACCATAATTCGAAAATTCACATATCCAACAAAATTCATTGCCAAAACACTTTGCAAATCTGCATCAGCAACTTATGTACTTATATATTTTATATACAGCCATGGATAAAGTTCTGGGGCAAGTGTACAAAAGTTAGAAATATAATTGAAACTCGTTTATTTTATCTTTCAATGAAAAAGAACAAAGCTTTTAAAGTAAATTTAACCTATATTTAATACTTGGTCTGGGCTCTTTTTGCTTTTATAACTGCCTTTATGCACTTTTGCATATTGGAATCCAGCTTAGTACAAGTAGTTCGCTCAATTTTCTGCCATTCTTCATGAAGTTTGGCTTCTAATTCTTGTTTTGAAAAATATTTGTGCACCCACACTCTTGTACCTAAGTATGACCACAGATGTTCAATGGGATTCAGGCCATGGGATTGAGGAGGCCCTCACTTCTTTCTTCTCAAGCCAACCCTTTGAAACTCTGGATGTGTGGCTTGGTGCGTTGTCTTGTTGGAAGATTACTCTATCTGGTATGTTATTGTTGAACATTTTATCTAATGAAGGTAGGTAACATTGGTCTAACATGCTTGTGTAAGTGTTGGAATTCATTCTACCCTCCCATTTGAATAACATTTATGTCCCAGAAGATAACATCCAGTCCCAAACCATTACACACCCACCTCCAAAGTTTACAGCTGGGGCAATACATTGAGCATCATATGCTTCCCCAACTCTTCGACGAACATAAACAACTCCTGATAAAATAAAAATTTTAGGGATAATTTTCTGTTCAATAAAAATACAATATTAATAGGCGTAATAAAATCATTTATGCCCCAATAAATTAGTTTCCCCCAATAAAGGAACTTATTTCAAAGTTTCATCAGACCAGACAACTTTGATCCAATCTTCAGCCGTCCAATTGTCATGCTCTTGCAAAAGAAAGTCTCTTTTACTTATTAACTTCAGACAGCAATGGTTTTTCTAGCTTTAAAACCTTTGAAGCCATCTTCTACCAACCTTCATCTAACTGTGCGAGTCGATATCATTTTATCACCTAGAGATACACTCTTTAGTCGTCTGTCTTCCTTTGAGTTTGTACACGTTTTTCGGCCTTGACCATCACGATTTTTGAAAGAATTGGTTTCGTTATATTTTTAATGGTTGTTCGTACACCATTTCTTGAGCATTTTCATTTTTCTTGCAATTTTGACATGAGAATTTTTATCAGGAAATCTAGTAAATTTTAGCACGTTTTTGTTTTAATCTCATATAATAAATAATATTATGCTCTACTCTGTATTGAGACCTTTTTAAAAAATTAAATGCTACACACAGCGGAATTATATTCCATTTGTTTTTATCCTATATCTGGATATTTATAATACATCTATATTTTATATATATAACTTCTATACTTATATATTTGTTGAGTGTTATATTTTGATATCTTCACTTTACCTAATCTCCTTTTGTTAAGATGTTTGATTTCCTGCCACATGGCTGATTTTTTTTTTGTTGAACGTAAAGCAAGATATCGAAAATTAATGAAAATTGAAAGTCGCTTCAAATATGAGCCACTCCAATGATAAAAACATAAGGAATAAGATGCTATACGATTTATCCTTTAACCTTAAGTGTTGAACAGGTGGCGAATTTTCACTCTCAACTATTATTTAAATGTTATCAAGCCATATCATTTTTCTAATCATGTTTTGCTGGAGTTAAAGTAAAAGGTGCTTTGCTTCTACTAAAAGTTTTCTAACATTAATATATTGCATTCTGGAATTTTAAAGAAACGCTTTTAATGACAGCTTAACAGAAAATATTATTATCTGTTTTGTCTTTTCTTTTAATAGGGTATTAAGAGACAATCAATGGCAGGAGCTGAATGAGCACTGTCCACAGAATTTACCGAATTGTTTGGATAAAGCTGTACTCACTACTTTCCAACAAACTCTTTTTCTTGTTGGAGGTTGGTTAATTTAAATCTGTATTTCAATTCCCTTTGTTGTTTAATATATTATTCCTGTGGGAATATTGGTTTTAGCATAAACCATCTTGCCAGATCCAACAATGTTTGCTATTAAAACAGCCATTATTTAAAGAGGGACATTTATGAACAAACTTCAAACTAAATATTAGCAATGTGAATAAAATGGGGAAATGACATTTTCTCTGGCGAGTCTTTATTTTACGAATGTCTTATTCATTTTAGTAATTCATCAAATTTATAACTTTAAATAATTTGCTATATATATAAGCTATATTTTATATACAAAAATGCTTCAATGTCATTAAACCTATACATATATGCAAATTTATGCATATTGTGTTTTATTATATTAGAAATGTAAATTCATGAATTTATAAATTTTATTATCTTATCCATGTAAAATATATTAAATATGACATGCAAATCATTGTTAATTTTATTGCAGACTTTGAAAAAAATAATTTATTTATTTACCACTTTCTATGGGAAGCAGTGAAACATGGCCAGAGGTTCATTTCGTTGTCCATTCTGCAACAAATTCCAACTTTCTCTGCAAGACAGTTTGCTGATATTATTGGAATCATTGTACAAATTTTTTAATTCTCAAATGCATTTATAAAGAGGATTTGGATGATAAAATGAGATTGTTGATTTATTCTATCGATTTACATCAGTCAAATCCGCACTTGCATGTCAGAATTAAAGCAGAAGATTGGAAAAAAAGATGTCCGAGGCTTCATCCTAGTTATTCACCTAAAAGCCGTAAAAAAATATTTCATATCAGAGTAAAAAAAAATCTTATTTTTCTTGCAGTCAATCTTCTCAAAAATTCTAGAAAAAATGATGAAAGGTTTCATATATGACGCATAGAATCGCTTTAGATATTGTGTAAGACATATCTGCTTGAAAATCAGTTGAAGGTGAAAGATGAAAATAATTTATTTTAAACTTAAAGAAAATTGGGTATTTGTTCTTTACAATGAAAATGTGTTGGTATCGAGAAATGTGTGAGTGCGTAGTCGTATGCATGTACGAAAATACGTGTGTATATGTAATTTTGTGTGTGTGTGTGGGAAGAGATAAGAGATAAGGATTTTTTTTCACCATGGCTACAATTTAAGACATTACTTTCTGGTTGGGTGACACATTTTAAGCGAGAAAATGAAAGCTTTCAAGTCAAGAAAATATTTTCAGCTTTCGATTATGTCAAACAGAAAATAAATTAAATCTTTTGAACTTAATAAACAGAATAGAAATATGTTGCGATATTTTTTACGATCTACAATGCAAACAAAAACTGATCACGAGAATTTTACTTATGTCTGTTCTTATCATTTTTTAACGCATAGCTTTACAAATGTTACTTATTAGTTTGTCTCACTCGCCTGTAATTTGCTGTCATTTCTTCTTAGAGACGAGCATATGTTTCAAACTTTTTCATTTAAAGCTCATTATAAATAACATATTACTAAAGGTATTATCCAATGGTATTAATGTTTTTAAAATCTTCATAAAATCTTCATAGTAAGGCTGTCAAAATCGGAAGGATTCACGGGAAAATATATATTATTCCGCCGCAACACCCAAAATATATGTCAAACAAACGTCAAACGTAACAATTTCTTTGCATTTAGTGAAGACTGAGGGAACCTTTTTATGCTTTTTTGATAATTTCACCCCATGCAAGGCGTGAATGCTAATCGTACACAGGGGTTACAGAGAGTGAAAGTGAGAGAAAAGACTGTGTATATGGGGTGAGGAAGAACCTGAAGATGGTGACTGACGTTGCAATTAATTTTTGAAGACGATAGTTATCAGGGAAGCAAGTAAACGAAAGGGAGTTCAACAAGTTGGGAAGTTCGGGAAGAGAAATTGTTGGAGTAGAAGTGGCGGTTACATTTAATTATTTCAACAGTAAAAGGGTGGGACCTAGATGCCAATCTAGTCGCATGCTTAAATTCACGTAATCGTAGGGCCCAGGGTAGAGCCTTGGAGACCATCCACGTTCGTGTGAAAAGATCTGGTGCCCGTTCAAAACTACTTTCATTTCACGATTTGATAGGAACGATTGGATTAAATCAAATAATCGTCCTGTAATAGCGTAGCCCTGGAGCTTACGTAGAAGACCAGCGTGTCAAACCATGACAAACGCCTTCGAGACATCTAGAGTCACAGTTCGAGCTTTGCCGCTATTATTAAGAGCTTGATATATTCAGTGATGGGCATTAACACATCAGAGGTAGACCTGGAAAAACGAAATCCATATTTGTTTGTTAGAGAGTAGGTCGTGAAAAGTAAGATGCTTAACCCCTTCAGTATTGATTAAAGACTCGAATACTTTGCCGAAAAGCGGTAGTTAGAGGGGTTAGAAAGTTCTCCAGAGTTCTTATAAACAGGAACTATAGATGAGGACTTCCAACAAACTGGAAAGCAGGAAGCAGCGAGGCAATAGTTGTACAGTTTGGAGATAACTGGATCAAGCTCGGGAGCACATTTCTTTAGGACGACGGCTAGGACCCCGTCACCTCTACTTGCCTTATGGGAGTCTAATTTAGAAATGATTTCCGATACCAGTGACGGGGTTATGAGCATATCACTCAGTAGAGCCACAGTTCTAGGGTGGGAAATCAAGTGTTGTTACTGCAAATGAATCAAGTGTTGAGTATGAAGAGAATTTCCGAGAAATGCATTCAATTTTATCCGCTGTAGATGTCAGGACTTCGAATTGATTGAATAGAAGAGGGACTGAGGATTTTCTGTTTTTCAGCATACTCTTGCAGAGCTGCCAATAATCTCTAGAACTGAACTTGCGAAATGATCTACGTTGTTTCATTCGGTAACTTTAATTCTTTGAGGAGACGTTTGCACTTGTTATGAGCAGAAACAAAAAAATGTAGTGTTTCCTGTGGTCTATAGCCGAGAACCAAGGAAATGAACGCGATTTACCTTGGTATTTCCTTACTGGAATGAAAGTATCGATGCCGGCTTTTCACCCAGGAGGAGACCGCAGACGCGCATTTTTGAACAAGATGATTAAAAACTTGATTTCAAGGGACGTCACGAAGGAAATCACGGAGAGAGTCCCAATCTGCACGTTGATAACAAAAAGATATTCTGTTGGAATGAGGTTCTTTGCTGGTGATGGAGGGGATGGAGATGTTTACAGACCACTTGTATGAGATATCGAGTGATTTAACGACTTGGATGCCAGCGAGGTCAGTGTCAGAGTGTTTAAGCCACCTGGCACGGTGAGCATTAAAGTCAACGAACAGAAATATATTTGCAAACTGGTGTAGAGAGATGGCCTTGTCTATATTATCGTAAATACTCAACAGACATGAGAGGAAGAGCAACAATAGGGAAAGAAGCGAGAGCTGACTGAATTTAATAGATAGATGGAGACATATGTTCAGGAGATTAATGGGAGAGTTCCCTAGTCAGTAGGAGATTTTCTAGGACATAGGCTCTTAAGCCATGCATGTAAACATTAGAGTCCTTCCTAAGGAGAGGAAGATAGCTATGAATCGATAAATCAGAGGAGGGGTTTGAAGGGTTAAGCTTAGTTTCGCAGAGAGCTAGGATGTCCGGAAACTTTTCGAAGAGGAACGATTCCACACCGCAGAGGTTGGTCGGAATACTACGAATGTTGGGCAAAGAAAGGTTGAAGGGTTTAGGTGTTTTTGTTGAGCTGGTTTAGTTCTATATATTTGGTTACTTATAGTCATGGTGTGTTATTCTGATAAGAAAAGGCCTAGGGTAGTAGTAGCAGTCGGTCATCTAATGTAACATGTGCGGGTAGGGAACTGTCTCAGACTGCAGCATAGTGTGGCCTCGGGGTTTCCGACCAGAGATGCTTTCAAGGACCCCCTTCCACCCGCGATATGTCACTGCAAGAACCCCGATATTATGCGACTGTTGATCAGAGCAGCCTCTCAAGACGCTATGCAAGTGTTCGGGCTGCTAAATACGAGTCTGGTACAGCAACCAGAAAACTGCCAACCCGGTACCCTCAGTATGAAGAGACGTTGCCAACATCCACACATATCACAAAAAATCATGACAAAAGGGAA
Organism: Acanthosepion esculentum; assembly: GCA_964036315.1. Lineage (NCBI taxonomy): Eukaryota > Metazoa > Mollusca > Cephalopoda > Sepiida > Sepiidae > Acanthosepion > Acanthosepion esculentum. The sequence continues at coordinate 67,393,855 of OZ038506.1, forward strand.
AGACACCGAGAATCCCTTCCTAAACAGGAAACAAGAGATGACTCTCTACTCCGGTTCAAGAGAAGTGGGAGGAGTGTGGACCGGACGACAGGAAAGCCTATCTGCTCCTGTTTAAAAAGTCCTGGGTTTGACTTCCAGTTAAATTATTTCAAAGAATGTATTTTCATATAACTTATTTGCCCACAGAACTTTTTGACCATGCGATGTTTAACTGACATTCTAGTATATTAGGGAGGAGAGGAGGTAATAGTACGGGTAATTCCCTAAAATCTTACAGGAGAGGCTTCAATTGCTTCTTTCCAATATTTAAAATGGACACTTTACGGAAAGAGCAAGCTGACATTTCAGTGGTGCGTTAGCACAATTACGGCAACTTTGAAGTGGATTTTTCTTATTTCCATGGCCGACTGAATATACGACTATCCCTCACTTGGGACGTGTGGTGATGATACGGGTAATGAAGAGTCATTTTCCTTAACGATCTACCTACTTTTCTTTCGGCTTCTGTCAAAGGAATTCGAGTTAATCCCAGATATCAAGAACAATCAATCAACCACAAAATTGAAATATAAATATATATATATATATATATATATATATATATATATATATATATATATATATATATATATATATATATTGCCTCCACAAGCCGACTGTTTATTCCAGCCTTGTCTTATTTAAGCACTTATGAGACATCATTACAACCCTTGTTCGAACTTGCAATTAGAACTTCTTGCTTCATCATATGCTGTACGTACTAGTTGTTACTCAACTAAAGACACTCGATTTCGAACTTAGTTATCAGGAAATTTTTCCAATTCTCTTTTACTGACCTTCATAACGGTCCTACTTTTCAAAGTATATCAATCAGGTCGATGCAATAAATGTTCTATCGCCCACACGCACGCGTGCACACACACACACACACACACACACACACACACACACACACACACATACGGACGCACACATTATAAAAAATTACGTGAGAACAAAATATGACCTTCTGACTCTTTCTCGTGCCTAGAGCGAAAACATTTCCAACCAGTGAAGTATTCGGATGGGACTTTTATTATATGGTTTGTTTCTGAACTTGATTGTAGCGACGATGTGACTGGTTAAGGCTAATAAAAAAGGAATATTCTGTAAAAAAGAAAAAGATTGAGAAGTGAGCTCTTTCTATGAATTATTTTCAACCAGTCATAGCAATGTGATTTGAAATATGCGAAAAATTTTGAATGGGCGTTTCTTAGCCTCCCAGCATAAATATAAAGAAAGTGCCTAGCTAGCTTTCCATCAGTTATGCAAGACAACTCGCTCGCTGCAATTATAATTATTCAAGATTCTACCAATTTCTACAAATTTACCACAAATGACGTTTACTTGGCCACCAATTCAACAACAGAAACTAATAAGACGCTGGTTTATTTATCCCAAAAGGGTCGAAAAATTGACAACACTTTGTAAATTTGTAAACTTCGCTGTCACTCTATCTACGAAGGATTTTCTTTTAAATTTCAACAACTGATGTAAATTCCCACATCATTTTCAAGATTTTTCTACCTGTCTTAATTTTTGAAACGCTAAAAATAATTTTTCCAACAAAGCCTTCGCGCTTTCTTCTATTAGCAAATAAACAATTTCTTTCTGTTTCATTTTCACACTGAGTAAGAGCCCGTATTTATTGCGCTTGAAGATATGAATAATTCATATTTTTTGTATGTGGGAATATATATATATATATATATATATATATATATATATATATATATATATATATATATATATATATATATATCCCACATACAAAAATATTGCAAATATATATATATATATATATATATATATCCTACATACAAAAATATTAATTATTCATATATATATATATATATATATATATATATATATATATATATATATATATATATATATATATCCTACATACAAAAAATATCAATTATTCATATATATATATATATATATATATATATATATATATATATATATATATATATAAACTTAGTAAATGTTATACAAATTCTTATTTGAAAAGAGATGTCTGCTTCTGTTATGTGAAAAATAGAACCTTTTTTCTCAAATTGTTAATGTGCTTCATGAAATAAACACTTAACATAAATTTTTCTCCCCTTAAATGAAATTACTTTATTGTTTAATAATTCAATTTATTTAAAACCTTATAGCCACACCGATTTCAGAGTTATAAATTATGTCTATAATCATTCCACTAATTCCCTACATGCCAAATGATTTCAGTTCCAATTGTGCATACTTCATATAGTTAGCTTGTATTCATAACAAAACCGTAACAAAATGGGCATTACGTGTTAAACATGCTTTCAGTATAATCAGCTTGTGAAAGTACGACCCATATATGTCAGATGTTTTCAAGTCAGCTTGTGTTTGTGACAAAACTGAAAAAAATGGCGAAAAAACTGACCATACCTGTCAGTAATGCTTTCAGTATAATTAGCCTGTGTTATTGACCACAATGCGGCAAATTACAGAAACATAATTGGTAATGGGATTATTAAAAAAAATGAAGTGGTTACAAACAAAATTATACAAAGCCCTGGATTTGCCTTTGAGCTGTGAAATCAGTTGTCTTAAAACCAAAAACAAATCTCAAACAAACAAGTATCTATTTTAAATCTGAACATCCCAGTAAAATTGCTAACAGAACAAAAATATATGTTTATATTTCTGAGATGAGGTATTATGTACATTATTTACATTATTCAGACAATTGTCCTCATCTTTGTTGTCATATTTATTACAACGTTTCGGTCGTTGTACGCTCCGGCCTTCTTCAGGTAGTTGGAATGTCGAACTGAACCCTTTATTTCGCTCATCAACGCTTTTATCCACTGTGCCATGTGTCCTTGAGGACACATGGCACTGTGGATAAAGGTGTTGGTTAGATCCAGTGACAGGACCCTAAGAGTCCCGGTTCAATACCCGGTTAAGGCAGTGGAGAACTTTCAGAGGGAAATTTTACAGGAGATAACTGATAACTGACATCCATTAAACATAGCACGTGGAACTAGAACAGTCTACCCAGGTGAGCGAAATAAAGGGTTCAGTTCGACATTCCAACTACCTGAAGAAGGCCGGAGTGTACAACGGCCGAAACGTTGTAATAAATATTGCGACAAAGATGAGGGCAATAGTCTGAATAATGTAAATAATGAACAAAAATATAATCGAGTTTTTGATATTGTTACCAATTGGAAAATCTGAAAGAACTGGAGACTTCACACTTGTACAATTTGCTACACTCTGCTACAAAAAGGGATTGTAGAAAAACAGAGATTAAGTTTAGAAAAACATACGAAAAAAATAAAGAAAAGCACCCATCAATACATCCGCACGCACGGAAGGCACATGCATGTGTGTCAGATTTTATTATAAAAGTGAATATATTTTACGTGATTGGTGGTCAGTAGATGAAAAGTTGAATATTTCACAGTTGCTAAGGTGGTATAGAATTAAATAGAATGGGGAAAAAAAGAGTTTCCTATCATTGCAACGGTGAAGACATCTAATGAAATAGTTTATTTAGCTTCGACCAATGAAATTGCATTCAGACAATTTAGTTGCTGCCATGTTTTTGTCAATATATTTAATGTTGCCTATCTTTCTCTCTCTCTCTCTCTCTCTCTCTCTCTTTCTCTCTCTCTCTCTCTCTCTCGTTTTTTTTACATTCACAACACCAGTTTCTTCAAATATTTTTGTTGGTCAATTTATTTTAAAGACATTTTCTTGTTCTTATCTTGCCAATGTTTTTAATGTCTGTTCTCTGTTCAACATTTTCACGATTTTCTTCGCTGTGTTCTTATGACTCCGAAACTTTATAACATCTAGACAATCTCCTCACAGATGAAGAAGAAACTTGAAGCAACAGAAATGTGGTTCTACAGCAGGATGCTGAGAATATCATGGACCGAAAACAAGCAAAGGCGAAATTTTAGAGAAAATGTAAACAAAAATGTACATATAATTAACGTTCTTGAATAGACAGTTGAAATTTCTAAGGTACATAATGAGGAAAAGGGGCTAACAAATTTTGACACTGACAGAAGAGATTAAAGGCAAGAGGGAAAACAATGCATAACCTACCTAGTGAAGTTTATTAAATGGATGGCGAAAAAAGGTTTAGGAGAGATAAGAAAAAGACAAAATTTATTAAGAGCTCCAAAGGACAGGAAATTGTGAAGAGCCATAATCGCCAACGTCTTGATGGGACACGGCACATAAAAGAAGTTTCTCTTTTGAGGATATATCTTTATGACGACCCTTAAAACATATATGTAACGTTAAAAGCATCTTCTATAAATATATTAAAGTATAATTACTTTAATATATATGCATTTTTATATGTATATACACACTATATGATAACAATGAACAGCGTTAAATCCCACACTACCAAATAAATTATTGTAAATAAAAGTAGATAAACACGTGTTGCATTTATCATGTAAATATAAGTATATTCTGAAAATGTTACCAACATTGGTTGACTAATACCAATTTTATTATTGCAACATTGTTAAAACAATATTGTTGTATCATAAATCACTGACATACTTTGGTGGGTTTAATGATGATTTCACTTGATTAAAATTCTGGTAATTAAATAAATCATGATGTTATTTTTACTTTCTTATTTAATGAATTAGTCTTGTGATCCTTCTCAGGTATTACATCAAAGATCGATAATAATGGCAAGAAATTTCTTCACACCAATCCCCAGATGTTTTCCTTGAAGCCAACTATCGTCGGAAATCAACCAGACCAAAAATTAGCTGAATGTGCGTGGGAATTGTCTTTGCCGCCTCCTCAGTATCCACGGTATAATGCAGCTCATCTGACCGTTGGTAATTTTTTTTCATTTTCTTCTGGTTACGACTTTTTGTTGTCTATTGATTTGTTTCTTTCTGTTGTCTATGAAAACATTTTATATCTTCCTTTTCACTTTTCTTTGACGAGGTTGTTTCTTTCTAAATAAACTAATATAATTGTTGTCTTTTCATTTTATGAGGAGGAAACAAAAATAATTGAATCTAATGTAAAAAGTTTTGAATCTGAGAAATGTTTACAGTGGTTGTCTCACGTGATAAGAATTATATAACTTAAAACATGTTCGGACCTATAAATCATTATTTAATCTATTTCTTTGTTTAAAATTTAAAATTACCGATCTCAAATATTTACTAAATAAATGCACATAAATAAAAACTTATTTCACGTTATACATATCTATTCTATCATCGAATTTTCTGTTTACGTTCAGATTAAAACAAGATGTAATGAATTATTTTTTTACGAAAACTCACATGAAAACTAGTTTTTGGACGGCCTCACCGAGGATAATTTTCTGTGCTGTCCCTGCTCCACTTGAATTCCGCAGCCAACTTCCTCACAGAAGAAAGGAAGATCAGTCCTCAGCAAGTGTCTGTAACATGCCCTCAAGGGATTTCATTAGATGTCATATCTTTCTTTTTCAGATATTTTATCACTGCTCGGGCCTCTGTTCTGTACATTTTGCCCTTTGTATGGACCTAACCTGCACATAAATTAAGACAGAAATCCGAATTAGTATTTCTAGTTTTATAAGAAGTGGTAGTACTTTGCCACAACGACAAAATGTTCAGCTATGTGTCTTCCTCCTGGGCAAAGCTTACGACATTTGATCGACCCTCCTAACAACTTTTCGAATGTTCACAAATTGACTGGCTACTGTCACTTGCAAAATTGAGAGAAGGAAATATTAAGATATTACTTTGTAAAATTTGAATTGAAGACGCACATTTTGAAAGCAAAAGAAGGGCGAAAATTACTCCATGTCAATTTACTTGTAAATTTACGAGCATCAAATACGTATTTATAGATACTTCTTGCTTATTTTTGTAGAAAATTTCCGAAAGCTTAAGATTAAATTCATAAAATGTACCTGATTTTTTACAATATTTTGTATCGCACAGATCTAGAAAATGTTTTAAATTATAAAAGAGTGTAAGATCTATTTTAAAATGTCAAATCACATAGCTAAAAGTGTTCAAAATAAATACTGCCTCCAGACAAATATTATATATTACATTTAGTAGATGCCCATATTTGAGTAGACGCTTCAATTGTTTTAAATAGTATTTTATTTCGTCTACCGACCTAAACATTCGAGAAATCTTATTTAAGAAAAAGGTTCTATAAACTTTAAAGTTTATAGAACATTATGTCGGATTAGGAAATAAAAATCCATTATTTAGAAATTGATTTATTTATCTTTTGGATCGGAAACTGATTGTTTATGGCTTTCAAAGAAAAATCTAAACGAGTAAAGTGATCTTAAAAGGCCGACAGAACATTGCTTGATTTTGAAGCGCTTTATAGCACAAATGATCAAAGACTGGTAGATGAAATAAAAGCAACTGTTTAAAATAAACGGAGCGTTTACTTAAATATGGGTATCCACTAAAATTAACCTCTAAAACAATAAAAATGGCGGATTAATAAATAAAAATCCATTAATTACATATATATATATATATATATATATATATATATATATATATATATATATATATATATATATATATATATATATATATATACTGGTACTACTAAATAGACTAACGCTACATTGTCATCACATCTTTTTCAAATGTGAAATATTCATTGCATAAAAATGGAGATTCTATCATATCCTTGTAACTGTTCGTGTCCGGTTTTCATTGTTAATATAAAATGACTGAAGTTGTCAGTGGTGTTTGTTTTGGCGCCAATTTCTGGTGTTCTAAATTGAAACCTTTGGTCGTTCAATTGCGAGTCAGACTTTGTTGGATATTGACGTTTTGTCCACAAATGAATGATTTAAAGATGGACGATGAAACTTGCACTTTCACCATATTATGTTCTATGAATTTCGGAAAGGATAAAGCGTCGGAGCTGCGACAAAAATACTCAGAAGGTTTATTTGGATCGTACCCCAGTTTTCGGAACGTCAAAATGGTTTAGCGGATTTCATAACGTAAATGATCAATAACACTCCAAGCGAACGTCCGACGTTGATGAAGACGCTCTCCTTACCATCGTGGAGAATAAACCGAAGATTTCGACGGAAAAGAATGCTAAGTGTTTGAAAATCTATATCTCAATTGCTTCTTGCCATTTAAAGAGACTTGGGTTCCAGAAAAACGGCCGATTTTGACAAATCGAAAAGGTATCATTTTTCAGCACAACAATGCAAGACCACATGTTGCAAAACGGACCTTGCAGAAGCTTAAAGATTTGAAATGGCGAAACTCTCTAGCACACACCGTATTCTCCTGACTTGGCTTCTTCGAATTTTCATTTGTTCCGGTCTCTACAGAACAATTTAAATAATAAAATATTTTATTCTGTTCTCAGACAAAACTTTTTAAAAAATACTGTTTCTACGAAAATGCCATCAAAAAACTTGTAGAACGATAGGAGACAGTTGTTAAAACCAATGGAAACTATAAATGTTTTTGTGAATATGTCAAATTTTGTTTCTAATTTTCTAATCGGACAAAAACTTTTGCAATGATCTTATATTTTTAATACTGAGTTAGGAAAGACAGACACAAAGACAAATATCTTCATTTATACTGCAGTTATTTCATTAATGGTAATTTTCATTAAAACTTCGTAAATTTTACCGCTTTTAAGTCTATTCTTCTGGTGTAAGTCTAATATCGCACGGTCCTATACTATTGTATTAGTTATTTTGAACTTCAGTCCAATGGTCAACCAGTACATTGCTCCCTCAGTGCGCTGTGTATCGATTTCACAAATGAAGATATTTTATTTACGTTTTTTATTAAAGGTTCAAAATTTTACCTTCTGGGAGGAGCCAGTTTTGAAACTGGTGAAGGAGTGACGCCAGTTGAAAGCTACGACACCATCACTAACCAATGGGAGACAGAATTTCGGATCGTTAAAGGTTGGTATTGTATATTGATTCTATCCAAAACAAAAAATTATCCCAAAAGAGATTTTTTATAAGAACATCGAGTTTAGTGGCGCTCATTTCAATATTTACATCTATTTTTAAAGAAATAGATTTCGATGTTATACATGTTAAGCACAGTTTTTATTTTAATTTCAAGCTATGAGAGTAAATTTAACATTTCTAATAAATTGAATTTAAATTGATTAGAATGAGTCAAAAAGCTAAAATCGTCCATATTGACAAATCTATCTTTCTCAGATGAGGTATTGTAATTATTTACACTGTTTACATTTTTGGACTGTTGTCCTCATCTTTATTCCCATATACACAACGTTTCGGTCGTTGTACGCTACGGCCTTCTTCGGGTGATTGGAATTTCGAACTGAACCCTTTATTTCGTCCACTGAGGTAGATCGTTCTAGTTTCATGCACCATGCCTCTTCCGGATGTCTCGGTTATCTCCCTTTAACTCAAGAAAATTTTGTTCACCACTGCAGTAGCCAGGTATTGTAATCACAACTCTTTGGGTCAAGTCACTGGATCCAATCAACGCTTTTATCCACTGCCCATGTGATGTTCTCTGTCTATTATTTCAACCTCACTTGAGTTAAAAATATAATAATTTTTGGATATTTTCTGCAGAAATAGTCTTTTTTCGTCAGATTTCAGAAATAATATTTTTCTCTCAAAAAAGTCTCTGTAGAAATATACATTTTTCATCGGATTTCAAGCAAAAAAGCTTTTTGCAACAAAGTCACTGGAGATGGCCCATTTTTCATCGAATTTTGGAAAAGGTCTTTTTCATCATATTATAAAAAAGTTTTTTTAAAAGAAACTCTGCAGAAATATTATTTCCATATCAGACTATAGTCAAAAATGGTTTTATTCAATAGTATCTCAGAGGACACTTTCTTTTACATCAGATTTTGTGAAAAAAGCCTTTTTTTTTAATTGGATGTACAGAAATGTGTTGTTTTTTTTCATTAAATTATATATATATATAGAAGTTTTGTGAAATTCTGAGACAAAATATTTTCATTTCTTCAGATTTCAAACATAAATATTTTTTGAATATTCTCTGAACAAATATTCTTTAATTAAATTTCGACATAATAACATTTTTCAAAAAGTCTGTGTAGAGATGGACACATTTTTCATCGGATTTTGGAAACAAAAAGCATTTTTTAAACTGACTGATAATCTCTGTAGAAATATAATTTTCTATCAGATTTCAAGCAAAACGCATTTTACAACAGTCTCTGGAAATAGGCCCTTATTTCATCGAATTTTGAAAATAAAAGCCTTTTTAAACGTACTTCGCAGCTTATAAGTATCTTTTAAAGAAACTCTGCAGAAATGTTCTTTGTATATCAGATTAGAGTAAAAAATGTTTTTGCTCAAATGAATCTCTGATAATATGGTTTTTGTCATCAGATTTTGTTAAAATACCTTTTTTCTTCAATATAGTGTGCAGAAATATGCTGTTTTCATTAAGTTATATATATAAAGCAGTGTTTTGTAAAATTCTGCGCCAAAATATTTTTATTTTCAACGAAGTCTGTACATAAATAATTCTTTAAATGACATTTTGTGAAATAATGCACATTTGTCATCAGTTTTTGACATAAATACTTCTTTAAAATGTGTTCCTGTCCCACCAGATGTTGATCAAAAAAGTTTTTTTTCGACTGACTGTGCAAATATGTCCTTTTTCCATGAAATTACAGATATAAATATTTTCTACAAACTGTGTGCAGAAATGCTCTTTTTCCATCAGATTTCAAACATACATGCACTTATCAACAACCTCTGCATAAAATGCTCTTTTTCCATCAGATTCTAGATATAAATAGTTTTTAAAAGAAACTCTGTAGAAATGATTTTCTATATCAGACTATAGTCAAAAATGTTTTTACTCAACAGAATCTCTGATAATGTGCATTTGTCATCAGATTTTGTAAAATAAGTTTCTTCAATTTAGTGTGCAGAAATACGCCTTTTTCACTAAATTATATATAATATTTTTATTTTATCAGATTTCAAGCATAAATGTTTTTTGAACATTCCCTTTTTCATAAGATTTCAGATATAATATCGTTTTTCAAATGTAGCTGTGTAGAAATATAATTCTGTCATCGGATTTCATGCAAAAATGCTTTGTGCAACAGTCTCTGAAGATGGGGCCTTTTTTCATCGAATTTTAGAAACAAAAAACCCTTTTAAACGGACTTTGCAGAAAACTACGTTTTCATTAAATTACATATATTAATGCTTTTACCACAAAGTCATTGCATAAATGATTCTTTATATCACATTTTGCGAAATAATGCACATTTGTCATCAGTTTTTGACATAAATACTTATTGAAATTGTGTTCACACAAATGTTCTTTTCCATCAGATTTTGGTCAAAAAAGGTTTTTTTCGACTGACTGTGCAGTAGTGTGCTTTTTCATTAAATTACATATATAAATATATTTTTGCCGTCAAAGAACAATTCACCAAAAATCGAAAATGCAGATCAATAAGCTTGGCTTCAAATGTAGTTTGTAATTGTAAGTTTCACAAGCTTTTGAAATTAAAGCAAATAATAATAATAGAAATTCTGGAATAGTCTCTACTAAAGTGGCTGCAAACAACGTTGCTTAAAAATCATTAGCTATGACAATTATGTTGAAGCAGAATATGAAAAATTAAATGAACGGAGGATCACCAAATGCCTATCATTCAGCAATTAAACATACGCCTAGAAAGACGACACGCCAGGAAAGACAAGCAACCATTCAGCTTATGTCTCTGAATGAAGGCGAATATGTTTGTTATAAATTAATACTAACCTACAATTAATGAGAAAACTTTTAGCAAGAGAATTGTTAGTGATAACCAGTTATTATAATGGAGAGCTTCTCGTTTCTGTTGGATAAGTTTGGTGAGAAGACTCATAAATGTTTTACACATCTTTCTATTTTTCTACATTCACTGAATTCATTTTCTATTCGTATGCAGGCGGTTTGCTCCCAGCATTTGTGGTTGATTATTTTAATATATTCCTCAAATAAATCAATTTTTATTCGCAGTTCCAACAGTTCTTTGTATCGTACGTTATCAAATATTTTTGCATAAAATCTATAAAACGTATGCGTGTCCCTCTGTATTTGCATCGCTCCTTCTGATATCATTCATAAATATTGCATTCTTCTTCCAGTGTCTTTAACGAAACCGCGCTGTTCTTTTCCTATTTCCGGTCTCATTCTGCTACGCGCTTTCTTCACCAGAATTTAGATGCGTTTTGTTGTGTGGCTCACTAGACTGATTGTCCGATTGAGCTCGCATTCATTTGCACCCGGTTACTAAGGCAGCTTTATAAAAATTGATCCATCGTATAGTTCATTTATTTCTGTAATTTTATTAATGTCGAAATCATCTAAGGCTACTAGCATCTATACTACAATCCTACCTGGTCCAGCTGTTTGGTTTCTGTTCATCTTGGCCAATGCTGATTTCACTTCAGACATTAATATTTATGGTCTTTCCATATTTTTGTGCATTGCACATTTCCCTCCTTCATGTGAAAATTTATCCGACATATTCGTTCCATTGAACTATTTTTATTTTTCTATTATCCGCGTTCTCTCATTTGATTTAATAAATCCTATCGATGTCATCTTTTGTGCTGTTATTTCATTTTTTCGTTAATGCATAAATACCTGTCAATTATACTCGTTCTTTCTATCTCTGATCATTTTCATTCAGCCTAATATACTATATTCTGTACCATACCTTGGCATTGTTTGCTGTCTCCTTTTCATTATGTCGAGGATTTTATCCTTTTTGTCTAGCTTTCCGTGGAAAGATATAATTTGCTGATGTCACTCTTAATGTGTACCACTTCAAATTTCCATTCTCATTTAAATATATTGTATTTGATTTTAACGCTCTCAGTATACATTTCTTTGTAATTTGGGTCGTTCAAGAGTGTGTTTATTTTAATTTGGGTGCTGCTTTAGCTTTCTTTAATTTCCGTATTTTTCAGAGATTACATATTGCTATAAGGTGGTTGTTCCCATTGTCGGCACTTGGATACTTTTATATGTTTTGTACTATCCAAATCGAATGGAACTGCTGAAAATGATGACATCCGACTAGAAATCGAAATTCTAATGATGGATTAGTTAAAAACTTTACTATGATTTTAGTGTTATGTATCGAATTTAACCAGTTTATTTGCCAGTTCAAAATTGATTCATTCCAAACAGCTAGTCTTTTAGAATGTTGGTCTTGGGTATCTAAATCGTAATGCATTTGCCTATAGAGAACTTAGATAATAAAATTAAAAGTTATTTACTGATACGAAACCTATTTAAACCTCTTTTCTAAGTATATGAATTCTATTAACTCTTTATTTATTTTCAGAAAACATTTCCAATGTCTCCTGTGCTGTTTTATGCGAATCCAAAGAGTTTAAAACTAGAACTATTCAGTCAGAGAGTTCTTCTCCAAAGATCCCAAACCGATACATTCTATGGTGAAAGAATGCACAACTGAATAGGATTAAAAACACAATAGAGGCATAACGCTCAAAAGCAAACTTCTTTGCAAGCAGAAAAGTACTAATTAAAGCAATCTCGATACCATAAGGAATTTTACAGCTACCAGCTACACCTATACTTTCAGGTGACTAACCCAGATAGTTTACACATATTACCATTTTTTTGTTGTTTCCTTGCATCGATTCCTCTTAAATCTTATCCATACTCAACTATGTCGATCCCTAAAACGGACAATCAAAAACTCAGTTGTAACAAAGCAAAAGCAGATCTCGGTTATTCCATCTCTTACACCATCTCTCCGTGCCAACCTTCCAGAATCTGAACTTATTTCTTTCTGAAACTGATCTCTATCATTGCATTCCAGAGAAAGAATTTTCAATCCCTACAGAAATTCTCCAACGATGAAATCTCTGGAAACGTTTAAGCAATCATCAAAACATTTCCGTCAAGTGGGTCTGTGAAGTTTGTCTTCTGAAGCACACGAGGTCTTGACAGTCGTCCTCTAAGGTTCTCTTCTACTCTCTTTCTAATAAGACTTTTTATGGGTGTAATTCCAAAGACCAAGATGATATGAGCCTTTCAGCTGATCTTTCTGACCTACCTCTAACAACTAAGCAAACAACTAGCTTTGAACTGTCATTATCTCAAAAAGCAAATTAGTATCATTTGATTATCACTGTTTTCGCCTATCACTTTCAATGATGATTCATGCTACTTCCACGAAGTTGAATCACCTTCATATCCTCCGTGTTCCCAATGTAAGAAAGTTCTACCCAGACAGCTTTTTTCGATGAACTGCTACTTTGTGGACGAGACACTCGTGGGCTGTTTCCCGGAATTCTTCAAACCTCATTATTTATCCTCATTATCCTCATAATCTTCACTTCCCACCACCTTCTCTTCCCTTATCATACACACTTATTAATCCTAAAAACTCATACAAATTATAAATTCACCATCATCACCCTTCTTTTTTTCACTCTTGAGCTATCATATTAATTTTTGTTCTTTTCACCTCTGCACAAAAACTTGCACTCATTTTTAATACAACATTGACTCTTGTTCTATTCTGTATGTGTGTGTGCTTGTTTGTACCCATTTCTCGTTGTTGCTAACGTTGTCTGGCCTTGCCCGTAGCAATCGGTAGAACGTCAAATGTGCTCTTGTAAATAAAAGTGGCAGTGCGTATAAAAATGTCAACATGAGATGCGTTTTGCTCTCCACTTTTTTATTGTGAGTGTGCTGAAAAAGAAGTATTTGAGATGAGGTTAGCGATTCAAAAACATCGTTTGCTTGCTTCAAAATAGAATTTAAAATAAGAAAAATGTCACTGTGATTTCGCGATCCAACAAATAACCAAATCAATTTTGACCCGAAATTGAACTAACATCAACAAGTCTTATTCTTTAAGCCTCTAAGCATTAAACAGTAAACAATGTGAATCCCGTCTCTTTCATGTTTCGTGTATTATCGTGTGTAGACTAAGGAAGAGATTTGACACTTCTTTCGTAAAGGAATAATTTCACTCGTTTTTATAACAAAATTCGTGTTTGAAAGAGTTTATAAAAGATGTGACATTTGTAAACCTGTTTACTTGTATTTTCGTTTGCAGTCAATTTCTTCTTTTTTTTTACGGAGTCAAATATTCTTACTTGTTTCAACTCCATCGATGAGAGAATAAAGATGTTGACAACAACATTTAGATATTAATCACTTCGAAACTAGGCGCATAAACTGTTCTAACATAAAAAAGAAAAGAAAAAATTGCAAAAACGCAGCTTCAATAAACGGCAAAATAACTTTCAGCAGCTGAGTTAGAGATAACTCTTTTTTCCTATAAGTTATCCGCAAGGAAGCTGATATTTAAATAAGTTTACGGAATCATAATTAATTTCTATTTTGAAAAATAAAATGTTAAAAAAGTACTAGATAAATTTCCAACAATCTGAAAACAATTTTGATTATACTAAAACGTATATACGCGCCTGGAATCAAGAAATATTCCATTTCATTTAAGTATGTGCTCCCCGCTGTTGCTTTAATGAGGAGCAGCTTCCGATGTATCACTGAGCGACATAAAATTAGGTTTTAATAATTATTGCCTTTTCACATACGATCTTTTCGCACAAGCGCTTTTAATAGCATTGACGATATAATTATTTCCTCCTTTTCATTTTCCACATTACAGCAGCCTGTTTCTTCGTTTTCCGACTTAAATATTGAAATATTTCATTAAATAAAATTTAGACCAGACAACGCTTCACATGATAGTAATAATAAAAATGTAAAAAATTAAGTCTTTTTTGCCTCTTTCTGTAGTTTAATTTCCATGTTGGTTGTTAATCCAGGGCGTGTGATTAGAAATTCAGGAATACAAAAAAAAATTCAATTCAGTATCAATTTTTTTTCCTGCTTCATGTTAAGGAAATAGAAGCGAAAAAGATAATAAAAGCGAACACATCTCTGTTTGTTTGCACTTTTCATTCAAACCACCAACGTCCATTTGTAATTATTTTGTTTTTGTATTCATCAATTCATTAACACCAGATATGAGAATGTGTTTGGCATTATTGATTGTTTTTGTTTACCGTCGATAACTAGTGCTTTGCAAATAACAGCAAGTTGACTTATTTATCCTGTATTTTTTTATTGTACTTTTAAAATCCACTTTTCGGTATGTTTTTTAACATGTCCTAATTAAAAGACATCGTCGAAGGACGCGCAACCGATTTCTCAAAAACAAACCGGCTCACTGCCACCTCAGGTTAATTTACTGCTGACGCATCGCGGAAAAGAAGGACCGCTAGGTTTTTCATGTAGCGATTAAAAAAATCAGCTATGCATGGTTATTAGCAAAAGGATGAGCCCAAAAGGAAAAGGATGCGATATCAAAATGAACAAAGCCCATAAATGTAAATATCTGGAAATACTGAATTGCTATGTAATATCTGTTCTCCTATATAGCAGTGGATGCTGGACAATTTTCTCGAAGATGAAGAAGGGACTTGAAGCAACAGAAATGTGGTTCAAAAGAAAGATCCTGAGGATACCATGGGCCGAACATGCGAGCAACGACGAGGTTTTAGAGAAAATGGAAACAAAAAGAAATTTTATACTTAACATCAGGAAGTGGCATTTGAAATTTCTGGGGTACATAATGAGGAAGGAAGGCTTGTAAAATCTGATACTCACAGGGAAGATTGAAGACAGGATGGCCAGAGGAAAACAACTCATAACATATTAAATGGATGGTGAAACAGGATTTTGAAGAAATAAGGAAAAGACAGAATTTATTTAGAGCTACAAAGGACAGGAAATTGTGAGGGGTATATAAAGAAGAACACCCTTTCAAGCAAAGAAACGTTTCGATTAAAAAGACCAATAAATGTCTGTGATTTTACTGTTGATGGCAGAAAGTATAAAAAAAACTGACAATTTGCGTTAGTGAAAACAAAATGGGTATAGTTGTAAATGTATTATACTGTTTTAAGTTAATCATGTAATGAATTTGAAATAATGAATGATTAAAGCTATCTAACTGGAATTCTCCAGCATTGGACTCTAAGCATTAAGAATGTATAATTACTCCCCAAGCTTAACAGAAGAATCGTAATGAAATCGATCATAAACGAAAATGACATGTTCATCATTAATTAATCATAAATCATGAAGGATTGAAATTAAGTTCAAATATAAATATATATATATTATTCCAGAATCATTTCCCAACTTATTCATGATGATTTTATAACTTTCTATCCTGGAGTAACAAGGTGTCTCACAGGTTTCACGTACGATTTCATTTTCAAGTCTTTTTTCACTGCTCTCTGGACTGTCATAGGTGAAACGCCTCTCTCACGTGACAACCGTCTTATGAATTGAGTTGGATCTTTTCTAATTGATCTCTTTAGCTCTAAGTTGAAATGACGATCCCTCTTTCTGTTGAGACCTCCTGATCCAATTATCCTCTCTACTCTTCCTTCTTTTTTAGACTTATTCACCGTTCTTTTGATGGTTTTTGAATGGACTTTGAAGATGAAAGCCAGAGTATGAATGTTAGTACCATTACTGAAGGTCTGAATGATCTTTTTCATCTCACCATTGCACAGTTGAGAAGACAGTGGAGCTGACAAAAAACGATTTAACCTGTTCTCTTTCTGGCCGAATAAATCAAAGGATTTTTCAGTGATTCTTACGAAAAATGGTAACAAGATGGCTAAATGTTTGATCTGAAAACCTGGAAAAAAGAAACTCAATTTAATTGATTTTTAGATATTAAACATATTGTGGGATGGAAAATCATGGTGCTACACCTGGTATATGTGTATCAGTGTCATAATTCTCTTTCTCTCTCTCTCTCTCTCTCTATATATATATATATATATATATATATATATATATATATATATATATATATATATACATAAAGACGAAAGATTCTTGTGTGGTCTTCGAGTTTATATGGTCCTTGTGCACTCATATGTGATTCTTCAGAGCTGCTGCTGACCCACATACTTCGTCAAAAAACTGGCGTAAATGGCCTGTAATTCGTTGTCAATGTAGTCTGCCTGGGATTACTTACTGTCATGACATCTTAGATGATTAACAAGTGTGTGTGTGTGTGTGCGTGCGTGCGTGTGTGTGTGTGTGTGTGTGTGTGTGTGTGTGTGTGTGTGTGTGTGTGTGTGTGTGTGTGTGTGTGTGTGTGAAGACACTTTGAAATAATCAACTGGACGTGTTTCGTCAGTAATCTGGCAGCGTCAGGAAAAAATTATTTAAAAAAACAAAATTGCCGTAACGTTACGATTTTAACTCATTTCACTCATTTTTTTCTTGGTAAATATCCCAACTTTTCTCAGTCAGAAATGGAAATATATTGAAGTAGCAAGGTCGCATATTAATCTTAAGGAAAAGCAATTACAATAACAGTAATAAAGTCTGATGATATTTTGATGGTTTCTACTGTTACTTCAGGGAAAACGGTTTGGTATGCGTAACACCCAAAACCTACCAAATCTTTTTGCCTCCTAAAATCCAACCTTTGCTCCACGGCCTGGGAGATGGTAGCAGGGTAAAGAAGTGGAATTGCTGGGTATGTTGAACATATTTGACACTCGGGCAACGCCGGGTAGTCCCTGCTAGTTTTCTAATATTCTGCAGAATAATTGCCTTTTGATACCGTTTTTATTATTATTTTCTTACGTTTTTCTTGCCCAGTTCTTATTTTTTACCTTTACAAAATCATGTGAATAATTAGATTTTTGTCAGCAAACATCAAGCAGTTGATGTGGACTTGCGTACCCGCACACAGACACACTCAGTCGCACACACGCACGTGTGTTTAGTATTAACTTCTATGGATAAAAATGATCATCTCAGTATGACAATGATCCAACAGTGGAAATAAAGGACAATAACATTGTATTAACTTGACATCTTTTGGATCACAAATAGCAAACCAGAAATAAGATTAAAGAGTTAATGGAAACAGCATATATAAGTAGAATTCAAATGAAAATATATGGATACGCGTATATGCATATATACAAAATATTAGCCCATAACCATAAATATGTAGAGAATTGCGTGCCACACATAATAAGTTATTTTTATTTGCAAATAAATGTTATCGTCTTAGTTAAAAGCAATAAAAGCGATATCACTAGATACGGAAGAAAGTGCTTTCTTTGTTGCGTTACTGATTTGGTGATAATTTTCATGCAGCCATCATTTATCCTGATAGCGACTTGACATCAACATGAAAGGTTCAGTGAAACTTTAAACAATGCTGTCTATTTCAGTTTTGCTTTCGGAAAGCAGATCAGAAATAAAATAATGAACTTATTTATGGAAAATTTTATATCAATCTATTTGAAACAAGATGATATCTACTGTTTATATATTTCTCTTCTTTTAATCTTCTTTGTAACGATATTGCCTTTTTGTGGATATATTGCCTTCTTTCTAACTACATTGCCTTCTTTGTGACTATATTTCCTTTTTTGTGACTACATTGTAAACTTTCTAACTATATTTCCTTCTTTATGGTTGCATTTATACATATAGTCTTTATGATTATAATGCTTTCTTTATGACTAAATTGTCTTCTTTCTAACTATATTGCCTTCTTTATGAATATCTATGCTGATGATGCAACGGTATATAGGTACACACCCAAAGCTCTAAACGACCAGGGATTGGCAGCTGATCTCTCCTCTGATCTAGCTCTAACATTGCAGTGGGTGGAGGGAGAACTGGCTGGTTACATTCAATATCTCGAAATCAAACTAGTTACATTTATTCATTGCCGATCAGATCCAGAAGTATCACCAATTACAATGAACGGATGTGTCCTCGGAAGAAATCCCGTGCCATGACCGCCGATTGGCATTTCAACTCGACCCAGTGTTCAACTTGTACTTTGTACATAGAATCCATCTTTAAATATGCTGGAAACATTATCCACACTCTTGTCTAAAGACATGTTATGGCGAAAGTGCGCATAATTTCTCACTTAGCTCCGTAAATTCTTTTACATATTCAAGGATTGTTGTCTTTAACTTTGTTGACCGTACTCGGATTTCGCATACATTCTTAGTATTTTTTCTTCGAGTATTGAGCATTAAAAGCTCGTCTTCGTGCGAACAGGAAAATTGGAAAAGAGATTTATTTGTTCTCTGATTTTTTTGTTGACTTACAAAAAAAGTTAAGATGATAAATGTACATTACATGTACAACAATGAAACGAATAGAAATTGAATAGCACCTTCAACAAGAAGATGAATTACTTTGATTGATTTTTTTTATTGTTTTTTTTTTTTTTATTGAGGGGGGAATCATTTCTCTCATACTGTTTCCAAAAATGTATTTTTGGAAAAACATTTCGTTTAGGAATTAATGAAAAAACACAACACACAAATATTATTCTTAAATTGTTAATGTTTATTACATGCAAATAGCACGGACAGTTTTTGTCTTGATTGTAAATTATTATTGACTTTCTGCTCTTATCCAAGTCATTTGTTTTTAGTTTACCATGAATAGAGGTCATTCAGAGTCATACTGTCAAACATTACAAGTGTTTCTCATCGTCTGCGAGTTACTAGTTTGGATAGCAGTTGTAACAAAGAATAGAAATGTCTTGTTATTTTACAAGAATTATGGTCACACTTGATCGTGTGACCATAATGCTTAGGGATGTGCGCCGCTTGTCGTTTTCCATAAGAAAAGGATAAATAAAGCAGTATTGTTGACTTATAAACTCCCAATATCCTAACATTCAGATACACATATATTAGTAACCATTGCCTGGTTATTCACTTTTATCTTCTAACATTACTACGTCTACAGACAAATAAGTCGTCACCTTTCAAATTTTATAAACTTCTTCCGATATTTCATATCACACATAAATATCCAAACACTATAGCTTGTTTCTTTATTTGTGAATCGGACCATTGAAGATAAAATCCTGAATCCTATTCTCAGAAGAATTCAATGAGCTCCAATTATATTAAGGCCAAGATCGACATGACACATTAAAATGCTACGTGTAGATTATATGCGGATATAGAGATTCTCCAAACTTCTAATACGCGAATGTTGCAAGTTGGCTCCGTATGGATTCGTAGGAACTGTAATTCGCATAGATGTTAAAATTTTGTTTTTGTGCACATTCCATTTGATTTTATTGCATTACTCATGATTCAAAAAAGTGTTATTCTGTCCATCATCATTTGCAAACATATTTGACATCTAAGTACTTCTGCATAATTCAAAGGTTCTACCTCAATACTATCTATCTATCTATCTAGCTAGCTAGCTATATTCGCCATTTTGCTCTCTTTCTATATATATCATTCTCCATCCTTCAGATATTATCTTTTTTGTTTTTTTCTCTTAAACTATAACCCTTTCTTATATATTCTCCTTTATATGTTTGTATGTTTCCAACTGACTAGAGCTTCATTACACTTTTCTTCTAGCTGTCTGCTTCCTGCCATCAATATGCGTGCACGTTAATTTACTTAGAGCGGTGCGGGCTGTCTGTCCGCCCGCGTTGTGTCGGTTTGTCATGTTATCTCTTTTTGTCATCTCCGTAAATTTGTGTGAAAAATCCTCCCAACCAACGGAGAGTGAAAATTGCTTTTTGCTTCCAGGTTCGAAATGATGCAGTCGCCCTAATACGAAATGATGACATGAAATCCAACTTACTGATTCCCCAGGCCACACATTTACCCCTCGGTCACCGACTTTCTTTTTTTCTTTTTTAACTGAGAAAAATCGCCACTTTACTCACCGCAATGTTGGTGTAAATCCGATGAATAAGAAAATTGGATAGGAGACGCAGTTAAGCGCACAGTGAAAGAGAAAGATTTTGCTGAATCTGTTTTTTGTAGTCAGTCAACTGGGCAAATGTTAGAAACAGAAATAGCTTTTTCTTCTTTATGTTTGATATCATTCCTGCTAATTTCTGCATGACATCTCATTTTCACGGAGTAACATTCTCTCTTTCTTACTTTTCCTCTTATTTCTTTCTGTCTTCTCGTGCTTAAAAGAAGAAAAATATAATCGGTAAAACTGAACTCAGATAAAATTCTCACACAACTTTCCAACGTTTACAAATCTTCTCGATGCACGTCTTAAGATCAATAAGTATTTGAAAGTAGATTTACTTTCATCAAAGGAAAAAAGTTATGACGAATTCCCAACTAGTGAACAATTTTGGAAACTCTTACCTGAATAAATAGTTATTATTTAATCTCGGTAAATTGGGTTAAAAAAATTCTACATTCATCTGGATAAATATGATTCCAAAAATCCTACACTAATATTTTATGTTGTACGTAAGGCGGATTACTCAAGGGCGTTATTTGTAAAATATAATGATCACTCGATAACGCTATAAACATACTGATAAAAATATTTATAAATATAAAATATAAAGTAAATGATAGAATAATAGCTTTACTTTTAATTTTCAGATGAAGTACATTTCATGTGACACAAGGCCAAAGTTGAAGTTGGGAAAGTCTGGTCGTCACTGACAATCCTACACCTAGGAGATTTGATTCACGACCTATTCATTCTTACAAGTGACTCAATCACCAAAAGAATTCACCCAACTTCACCTAATACAACATTTAACAAAATGCCACATATTTTCAGAGAACCTATAAAATCCAATGACATAAAAATTTGGATATGTACAATACTGACAAGGGCCATAAGAAAAGAGAACGATGGCAGCAGGTCAGGAACAACAATCACTGACATTAAAGTCTAGCTTAACCAGTCAGGAATCCGCTCCGTTGTGTCTATAGGGGATTAAAAAAAGAAAATCAAGCTGGCCCCATTCACGCGAATCAAGCTCACGACTTTTACCCACCTTTCGTTGAAATATGCCCGATTCAAACGCTTTCCATCAGTTCTGATCTTCATCCTAGGCTGATGCCCAAAGAATCCAATCAGATCCTGATAAGAATAACTTTCGTATATTACCCACACCACCATTCTTGCAACGCTTGTAGCGTAAGAAACACCATTCGTTTCACCTCAGACTACGTGGGCGATACAATATCGCACATGTATGCGGAATCGATGAACACGATATCGATACAAGCCGTCAACTTGCCAACGTGATCCCAGAACGGCGCACCTGCTGACAATGGAAAAAGGCGTGCACATCCGTTTCCTCAAAACCAATATCACACCGGTGACAATTGGCCATATCTGCTAAGGCAGCTCTAATAGCCACATCAATGAGAAATAGAATAGCTTTACTTGGCTGAATTGATAAAACTATTAAAAAAAAATTCTGTGAATAATTGGAATAAATATTTTGGCACTTTGCTTCTGATTGTGTTAGAAGAATTAGCTCCTAACGATTACTCTTATGCAATCCTAAGCTCCCCCTCGACTTTGGGCTGATAGAATAGCCCAAATGCCAATAAAACAAAAGGTTGTCTGACTGCACACAGGGAGCAGTAGGAACAAGGCACCAGCAAACGAGCACGCCAGTAAAGCCGAACAAATTTTGTGCGAACATACAACAGATTATGACAATATTGTTTTGCCTGAAAATGATGCTGGATTTATTAATTTATATTACTTTTTTCCACATTAACTTTATTGAAGACCCAATTTACCATTTCTCGGTATTTTCGTCTATCATGCAACTTTTCATTCCACCTTCGCAGTTCTTTTTCTCTTTCTGTAAATAACTGTACTCTATATCTTCGAAGGAATTTTTATTAAAGGATTTCTGTCGAGACTGAAATAAACGGTAATTAGACCATACAATATCTACTAAATACAGTTAATACTTAATAGCCAACCATTTTTGTCTGCTCACCGAAGAAATAGGATGCCTAATGTCATCCTGCTATTATATTACAATCTTTTTAACTAATTCCACAAACTTTTTGTAGAGTGCTTTCATTGGACTATTTCGGAACACTTCTTGTTTGAATCTATCATTTAATCTACAAAAGCAGTTCAGACTGACAGACTCCCTTCTAATTCTACTTCATAGACCAGCATTTATTGGTGTCTTTATTAATAACAAGATTTTGAGAGTGGTTTTAATAATGCTACTTTTGTATGAAAAGCAATACCTGGTCACTTCGTCACAAAGAAAATATTAATATACTGAATTTTAGCTTTACTAATAGTAGATTATAGTTAGGTACCTCCACGAGATCTCTAAAAAATAGACCATAGCATGATGAAAAAGACGCCAAACTTGACGAAAACAAAGTTTTATCATTTAAATGTTTATATTATTATTAAGAGGAAAGATCAAAGTATTTTGAGGGTATTTTTTTTACATTTTTTAGTCGTTCCTAGAACGTCCGAAATTTTCGATAAAAATATTGTTTTTTTTTTGAGTCAGCAATATTGACTGATAGTCGATCATGGCAACCATTTCTTTTTCCATTTTATAAAAAATATTCTTTTAAAAATCAATTACCATTTTTTCAAAACTTATTTTAAGAAAATCAGAAATTATAATGTTTATTTAAAATATTTTGAACCAAGCTTAACTTAGCTTCTGCTCCGAAAAGATGTAATTTGAAAATAAAACAAATAAATATAGGTCATAAATTTTCGCGTCACTTGACAGGTGATGAATGACATATTGACGGATTACGTGAGGATAATTTGTTCTACGGAAGAAAAAATGTGAAATTATTTAGATTTAAGTGAAGAAATTATTTACCTCGTTGTTTTGAAGGAAAACTTTCAGTGCTGAAATTTTTTTTTTTGTACTTAGCTTTCACCTTTTACGTTTACGATGCTTTATGGAAAATATATTATAAAGAAATTAAAATAAGACTGTTAAGAGTGAGATTAAATTTCATAAGGAAGGTATCTAATTAATTTATAGGTACCTTTCTTATGAAATTTTATCAGAAGTGTACATAAAATACTATAATTTTATTTGTATTTCCATTCATTTTATTATTAATTTCGATATTTCATTTATGGAAAAAATCTCATAACTGAGATTAATATAAAAATAAGATCATATAAATTTCATAAGATCATAGTGATACTTGTAGGTATCCTTCTCAGTTGAAATTGAAAAATCAAATTAACTTCTTCACACATGTTTCGCCAAAGTATAGGCCTTAACAGCAGAGAACAATGCTTAACTCAAGTAACGCAACTTAATTGTATTCTGGTTGATCTTCCGTACTTTATAATTACAGCCCGATTATAAACAAAAAATTACATTTCTTAATTACTGAGGGTCTTCTGATTTGTCAAAACGATACAATTTACAACGCGATAAAAAAAAGATCTATCTCATAAGGACACTTACGAAAGTGGGTGCGGCTTTTAACTAATTTTATAATATTTTAACAACTTAAATGTAAAAATGTATTATAATTAAAGAAATAACAAATAATTGTATTAAAAATTCATTTTTCATCGAAAATTTTTTTTGCTTTCAAAAAATATTGTCCAAATTCATAAAAACAACTAAAAGCAAATAAAAGTATTTGTAATTAAAAAATATATTTGTTTTATTGAGTTTTGTATGTTACAATTCAGAGCTGATGTTCAGGTAGGGGAGGGTACAATTAAAAACAAAAAAAAACAAACAAAAAGCATTACTCAAAGCCTTGAGCTTTTAACTATTGCTTTTAACTATTACTAAAGTGGACTCGATTGAATTTCTAGAGTTTTCATAAAATTAGTTAGTGGGGGGATAATAAATATAAAAAAAATAATTCTGTCATGACTTTAATAAAAAGACATATTTATAATAATTTCGATCATCTGTGAATACTTTCTGGAAGTTTCATTAACATCCGACAATTATTTTTATTTTTGCAAGATTTTCCAAATTAATGTGTGTCATACAAAAAAATAAGTACTAAAAATTGTATATGTTATTTTACTAGTTCCGGTGATACAAAGAGAAACAAGGATTTTTAAATCAAAATTCAGAATGTTCTAAAAAGAAGGAAAAATTTTTTTTAAATAATTAAAATAAACTTTGATCTTTCCTCTTAATAATAACATAAACATTTAGACGATAAAATTTCGTTTTCGTCAAGTTTGGCGTCTTTTTCATCACGCTATGCTTTTTTTAGCGATCTCATGGAGGTACCTAATTATAGTTAAAGAAAAGTTAGTGTTCATTCATTTTGATGAAAGACCATTCGCATAAAATAAAAAGTAATCTTTTCCGGGTGTAACGTCAATTCTTCTCAACAAGAGGCGACTTGTCATAAGCTCTCATTCGTGTATTGAACATAGCTAGACAAGTATTCTGCCTCTTCAACTATGTGGCACTTTAGCTGAGGCACCAAGGGTCTAGGCAATTTTCTACTTCAAAAGGAAATTTGAGTTGAAACGCAACTGCCATCTAGAAATTGAAGTGGGCATGAATTGAAGATATTGAAATAAAAAATGTCAAACCACTTTAATAAGCTAAATATGCAAAAACAGACAGAAAGTAACTTTAAAGAGAAATTAATATTAAAAAATAACATTAAAAAGAACAGACAATGAATCCCAGAGATCATCAGTGAGAAAATCTTTTAATTTGTGAAGGCACATTCGTTAACAAATACATAATGCCAGTAATGCCGGAAATATTCAGAGTTGAACAATGGAAATAGGATCGATTTATGGGACGTATGATTCACTTTTGACGATATTCATCAGTTCTTTGTGATGGATTAGTGCTTAAATTATTTTCCCTTCAAATATAAGAAACTAGTCTCCTGGCCGTTTTCTTTTATCTCTGTGCGTTTCGTTTGATTCTGTTTGTCCCATAAATGTTAACTTGTACCAAAATGGCTTCTTTCTAACAAATGTTTCTTTACGCTTATCAACGCTACAATTAATATTAAGAAACGAAATGCCGTTCTTCAACATATCTTGCTAATCTTAAAATATCGCATCGTTCTAATTTTATTAAAGTTTATAGTGAAAATATGAAAGTCCGTTAACCAAATATATTCTTAAAAGAAAGCTATTTGCATGCGCAAGATTTATGCTCTTATGTCTTCAAATAGATATCATATGCAAATATAATTACAAGCGTAATTTCAGATTGTCATCCACTTTTTACACAACAGTTAGATTAATACATTGTATACTCATAATGTTTATACATGCTTTCAATCTTTTTATGTAAAACAGCTTTGGTCACTTTAAGACTTTAATATAAAATAGAAAACTAACTACATTTATTATATTATGAATTAATAGAGGCACGTTATCTTTCAAGCATTAACTCACCAAGCACAAGCCAACGCCACAGAAAGTTTAGGGAAGCATGTAGACAGGCATATGCGCACATATTCAAACACGTAATCATATATACGCGTCATATTTTAACGCAAAATCCCAACTACTGACCACTATCGCCCTCCTCCGATTCCATTAGTAGAATGCTTTCCCCAAACGATCAATTTGACTTTCTCATATCAACACAGCAAGCAAAGAAATCTCAAGAGAGACTATGCGAATGTCGATTTTATGATCGCCTGACTGGTTTGTGAATCATTGACACCATCTCTCAGTGATGTGATACGCAGACTCAGAGTCAGTGACAGTAACCGCACTAAGCTATGCATGTAGGGGATGCGCCTGTCGTGATATGCTCCGTTGATCGGCGAATGCGTTTCAGTAGCTACTCAAGTTTTTCAACCAGTCACATTTTTCTTTTATTTTAATAGATTCTCTTTACTAGACCAGAAATAATTTGCAATGAGTGAAAACGCTGTGTTTCATGTTGCATGTTATTCATCAGCTAAAATCTTATTTTTCTAGAACGAACGAAGATCTATTATAAATATGTCACTGGTGCTATTTGTCTTTGAAATGAGTGCTTTGCTTTTTCATATTTTTTGTCTTGTGTACTGCATCAAAACTTTATATCGGATCAAGAGTTATTTGTAACCTCACAATTATTATATCATAACTAATTTCACAGAATCAATTTTCTTTCTTTTGTCTTATATTTTGTATAAATCATAAAGGAATAGTGTGATTCTATTATACATGGGGAGCTGAAAATCTCTAGGTGTGACCCATTTCCCCAAATCTGACCACGTGTCCAAATGTTATAATTTGACGCGGTATCCATCTTGATCGAGCTGAGATTTTTTCAGTACACCGAATTTACACCTAGTTTTTTTTCATCATTTCACTCCAAGTAAGGTGATAAAGTTTCTAAGACGCAAATGATTACCGAGTGTTAGAGAATATGATTAAAAAACTATTAAGGAAAGAGAAGAATAAAAGAACAAGAATTAAGAAGACAGAATGACAAACCAGAATTAGGACACACGAACGCTGCTTCCCAAGTTAAAGTTTATATTGAAAATATAAAAGTGAAGTTTGTTTAACCAATGAAATTCAGACACAAAAATAAAAGTGCCAGAATATTTTCTATATCTCATTCTCTGGGGAAGCTTTAATAAAAAGGAAATATGTAAGATTTATAAAATTTCTATATTTGTTCTTTATCCCATCATTCTGTCGGATTCCGATCCCTATTTGATCCCAATTCATTATAACCAATGTTCATTATTTCTCATTGTGAATATTAAAAAAGACAAATCTGTAGAGCAATAAATTAATATTACATTCAATGCCATAAAATTATGTACCTCCAAAAGTTCGCTAAAAAATGAAACTGAACAAAACATGGTGAAAACAGAATTTTGCCGTTAAACCTTTTGTGTTATTTAGATTTAAAATCAATGAATTTACTTAGTAAAAAAAAAAAAATTATCTTTTTTAGAATCTTGGAAATTTTGGTTCAAAATCTTGTTTTTCATGCGTCGACGCAGAATCATAAATTTGTACGGCAGTTTTTAGCATCTTTTGAAGTTGAAAACACATTGATTTGAAAATTCTTGCAACAATCAGATAATTGTCTGATTTTATTGAAACTTTTAGAATTTATTCAGAAATTAATTAATTTTTAAAATTTTCCTTCTTTCTTTTTAGAAAAATTTTAAAAGATAGATCGATAGATAAAAGTGTGAATACAAACTAAATATCGAGATATTAGCAACTGTATATGCGTGCGATAGCGTGCATACTCAGGTAAGCAAATAAATATTTATTTAATTTATGGTGCAAACAAAACAGTGCCTAATGTAGTTAAACAAAGATACGAAGTACATATTAATAAATACACATATACCAAGCACTTCGAAATAACGGAGAAGCTCGTGCCGTGGCTCTCGATATCTCTAAAGCGTTTGATAGGGTCTGGTATGCCAGCCTTCTTCGTAGGCTTCAGGGATACGGAATTTCAGGACGATTATTTGACTTAATATAATCATTCCTGTCAAAGCGTGTAATGAAGCTCGTCCTTAACGGATTCTTCTCCAGTTCCTTTCTCACGAACACAGGTGTTTCCTAAGGTCCTATTCTGTTCCTTATCGTCATTAACGATCTTCTCAATGTCATCAGTGCCCAAGTAGGCATCTATGCAGACGACACTACTATTTACTCCTGCCTCAATAGCAAATCCTGTATCGCTGACAAAACTAACGTGGCCGTTAGTCTCGAAAAAGATATCCAATCTGTTGCTGACTGAAGCAAGAAATGGCTGGTTAACTTTAATGCCTCAAAAACAAAACTGCTCTCTATTACTCACCACAGGGAACCTTCCTTGCCTCCCAGTAGAATGTCTGACGCTCAACTCCACGAGAGCAGCTCTTTGCGACTGCTTGGTCTCACACTATCCACGAACCTGAGATGGAACAAATACATTGAATCAATAGCTTCATCTACCACAAGACAAGTTGGTTTTCTGTGTCGCGCCAGAAAGTTTTTCTTGTCTGAGTTCATCCTTCAAATCTATAAATCAACCATTCACCCTTGCATGGAATACTGTTGTCATATTTGGTCTGAAGCCCCCGCTGTTCGTCTTAAGGTTCTCGACAAAATCCACAGACGGATATGCAATGCAATTGGCCCTGAACTGGCATCTCGTTTACAATCGCTCTCTTACAATGCTTTTCTGCGATATTTTAAACTGAAAGTAATATTTGTTTAAATTCAGGTTAAACTTTAAATAGACTTATCTTCTTCAAGTAAAGTTTCAGAAAAATATATTTTATTTTTGAAGGATTTTCTAATAAAGAAAATTATGTTGTGTTGACAGATTTGTGAATATGGACGATTTTAGCATTTTTACTGATAATAAAAATTCGATGCAATCAATTTAAATTCGATTTAAAATACAGCAAAATATTTTACTTATTGGCAATATTAAATTGTGTGTATTAGCTTGAAATTAAAACTAAAGTAAACGCTTCAAGAAAGATTGTTCATTTTTTAAAAAAGGCATTTTACTTAAAGACATTTTGGAATACACAATTTCGCTAAATAGAAACTAACTAAATAAAAAGGAATCGAAGGTCATCAGTTGAAAATCAGAGTTAGGAGCTGGTGATTCGTAAAACTAGAGCATTTGTCGAAAAAGCTTTTCAATAAAAAAACTGTTTCAGATTGGAACTCCAATTAGAAATAAATCCCAAACACACCGTTTGCTGAAGAATGAAAATTGTTTTCATTCAGCCGCCATAATTGAATACAGCGTTGATGCGTATCATTGATAATATCAACTGTATTCTACACGATGTCAGATTTTATTTAAAAAGCCATTGTTTTCATAATAAGAATGGTATTAACCAAGTGATGATGGTAAAATTTTCATGATCTACTTATAAATATATAATGTGAATGCCAGCTTATTATATTTGATCTCAGGTGATATTTTGCTCATAATAATAAAATATCTTTAAAATACCCGAATAATAATATAACCTGCTAAGAGGACGAATATCACATAGTAATCCAACGCTCTTTTCTTTGTTTCTAACATTAAATAATTGCACTTAATCTTGTATGGCGTTGTATATGCACCCAATATCATGCGCGCCATAGTATGATTGGTTCGTCCATTGCGGCAGTGATGGGCAGACCCAAAGCAGTAATTGTTGATTTAGTGCGTATACACAAAGCAATAAATGATGGGAAGACTAATGTACTTCCAGTTTGTACGTTCGTCTAAAATGCTACTCACCAGGGTGTATCGCGAAAATTCAGTTCTATCGTGAATTCTGTCGTGCAGAATGTGGCTAGAATTTAGTCGAATACTATTCTTTCAGCTTAATGATACAATCAGGGAGAACCCCACTGAATCGTAATACAGAAACACACATGCAGTCTTCGGTCAGTCTATATAATGTAAATAGGTGAGAAAAGAAAATTTGCAAGGAGAAAGAAACTGCGAATAGTCATCAGGAAGCCGATTCAGCCATCATTAAAATTTGTTTTAAAATTTGCGCCCCTTAATCTCAGCTTAATCCAGCGAGCAAATGAAGTTAATTTTGATGAAGATTTTATTATTAGTTTTCTTGGAGAGAGTGAAATAAACTTTTCTACTCGTCTTAATGTACGGAATCTCTTGCTTCTCTGGTCCTTTTTTGATCGTTGTTCATTAAGAGCGTCACCAATGTCATTAAATTTTCTGATTTTTTTTTATGAGCGTCTCAGAGAAAGTTGAACAAACCTTAAAACTATATTAAAATTCAAACGCTAACAAAAAAAGACTCTGTTCGAAGTTTTATTATCTACAAAGACTTAAGAAACTGCTGAAAATATGGACACAAACTGGAAATGTTTTAAAATTTCAAACATTCAGAAAATATTGCTTTACTCTGAGAAGTCATTAGGTTCGATTTCGGTACAAATCATGGCGACGCTCATTTTTTTTTTTTTTTTACTTTCTCATCTTTTGAGAATACTTAATGTTAACATTGCTTTCTGTCTTGTAATCTTTAAACAGCGAAATGTTTATTTTGAGAAGGTTTGGAGAATTGTTTCGGAGGGACACTTCTGTTCTGTTTTTAGAGAAAAGAAACTCAACAATCATTTACTTAAATCTGCCTATATAAATCCTTCATTTTAGCTACAACGTATATTATATCACATATTCTAGTGGATCGTTTTCTCTTAATTCTAACATTTTTATTCTCTGATCAAATAAGTTTTAACCTATACGGATTCTCCTAAACCCATACTAATGACTACTAGTAGAATGTTTCACCATTCAACAGTATAAAGATTATTACTACAAAATATTTCTGAGATGAGGTATTATGTACAGTATTTACATTAGTCGGACTATTGTCCTCATCTTTGTCGCCATATTTGTCACAACGTTTCGGCCGTTGTACGCTCCGGCCTTCTTCAGGTGGTTGGAATTTCGAACTGAACCATTTATTTCTATCACTGGGGTAGACTGTTCTAGTTCCACGTGCCATGTTTTTGATGGATGTCAGTTATCAGTTATCTCCCGCTAATTTTCCCTCTGAAAGTTCTCCACTGCCTTAGCCGGGTATGGAACTCACACTCTTTGGGTCCTGTCACTGGATCTAACCAACGCCAAACAAAGATGAGGACAATAGTCCGACTAATGTAAATACTGTACTACAAAATCAATAATAATTATTGATTTTACAAGTACGATTCACAAGGTTGGCAGCAAATGCGCTTCTCAACAGTAATTATCTGATTTCTCTAGTTTTAGTTAAAGTGAGACGCTGATATATATATAT
Source organism: Acanthosepion esculentum (assembly GCA_964036315.1). Classification (NCBI taxonomy): domain Eukaryota; kingdom Metazoa; phylum Mollusca; class Cephalopoda; order Sepiida; family Sepiidae; genus Acanthosepion; species Acanthosepion esculentum. Next base: position 67,425,509 of record OZ038506.1, read on the forward strand.
ATATATATATATATATATATATATATATATATATACTTATTAGTTTTCCTAACCAGGATATATTTTTTTAATATTCATAGAGCAAATGTAAAAATGAATGTTTTGTAATACTTTGCTTAGCTTTTGAAAGACTTCTTTCACAATCCCAATGCGCCTTCGGATTTCAGTATCGCACTTTCCGCCCTCTGTTAAAACATTTCCCAGGTATTTAACTTGTTGTACTCATCTGATTTTGGTATCTCCAAATTTTTAATCTGCATGTTGGGCTCAACCTTTTGCTAACAACCATGTATTCCATCTTCTTGCAATTGATGGTTAGTCCTTTCTTCTCGCTTTCTTTGAAAACATTTTGTAGGAATTCTTTCCGAGTCTGATATCAGTACTGAGTAATCTGCATATCTTATCTTGTTAAGACAGTGGCTACCAATAATGAATGCTGGTAGGACTTCTAATTCTCTGTATTTGTCGAATAAGTCTGATGAGAAGACACATCCTTGTCTTACACCCCTTTTTATCTTTGTATATTTACTGAACTCATTTTCTATCCGTATGCGCGGAGTTTACTGCCAGTCCAGGGTTATTCTTCGCAAATATGTCAAGGTGACCAGCAGTTCCAACAGTTTTTGTGACGTCATTTATCAAACTCTTTTGTTTGCATAATCTGTAAAGCACAAGTACACATCCTTCTGCATTTGTATTAAATGGTAAACTGATAAAAATCAACACGAATGAAATGAAATGAACAATTAATCATAATAATAATAATAATAATAATAATAATGACTTGGCTTCATCTACGAAATTTGAAAACGAAATTTAACAAGATTCATCTTCAAAATGCCAGTAAGAGTTAAAATCAAATCAAAAATATTAATATTTCTACTTGAAGGCTTTCTTGGTCGCGCTGAGAACTTTTTAATACCTTTTCATAATATCAGTGTTTCATGCGAAACCTGTGAAATTATCTGCTGTTAGGAAATAATAATAATAGTAGTAATAATAATAATAATAATAATAATAATAATAATAATAATAATAATGATAATAAACACTAATTAAAGAGATAGCAAATATTGTATTTTTCGTTTTTATAGGAACTGCTATGATTGGCGGAAAAATTAAGCCCTTTTGAAAAGGTTTATCGCCATGCAACTAAGACTAAGGAAACTAAATTTTCATTAGTAAAATCTGTGATATTATCAAACGTCAGTTAGATCGTGGACAAACAAGTCCAGAACAATATAAAGAAATATATAAGTCCGTTACTACGTGCTACCAACGATTCTCAACCTGCCTTCTTAGCTGCGCACATTACAAAGCTGAAAAGCAATTCAATTCCAATAAGCAAACCTTCAGCTTATTCTTTATTTTCTGTTTGACGTCAAAGGTGAAAAGAGGTGAAGCTCTATCATTCTTTTGCATTAAACGTAAAATGAGAAAGGCGTCTTTAATTTTAAACTATTCAGGTGGCGTATGAGTGTATATCGTCAAGACAACAAACCACGTGGAGGGTAAAGTCTCCCACAGAGGTGAATTGAAGACTGTCACAAAGACAGGCAGGTTCCAGCAAAGCAACCAGACGGTTCAGCGAACACTGATCTTTGCTTGTGCACTGGAATGGGTCGGACTGAACAAACAGTGTCACAAATCGAAATACCGGCTGGAAACTGGGCTGCTCATCAGCTTAGGCTCGTCTATGATGATACCAAAGATTTGTTCTCGTCTCGCTTCTCACATAGAGAAGAGAGCGCCAAATTTCTGAGTCAGTACAATATTCAATTCATGCCACGTGCTTCCCGGCCAACCAGTTTCAACGGTGGATCTAGCACTTATCGATCAAGTCACAATGAGAGAAATGCGGTAAGAAATTAAAATTACTTTTTCAATCAATCCAAATTTAGTGGCACTTTTGTGACTAAAGCAACGGATGTACGGCTTCATGTCTGATGCTGTTACTGAGGCTATGAATATATAAGCGACAAGGGCTAACATTAAATGGCAAAATAAGCACTTTCTTTTATCCTGATGAAAGACATAAACAATTTAGAGATTTGAATTATTCTTAGATAAAGAGGGTGATCTAACACACACACACACACACACACACACACACACACACACATACATACACACACACACACACATATATATATATATATATATATATATATATAGTCTGACATGCTATACCATTTAGTTAAAGAGGAAGCATCTGGTTAGCAAGGTCGAATTACTGCTTTTAAAGTACAAATTTTCCATGATTTCTGTCAAACGCTCATATCTATATAAGTGTATTTTATCGTAAACAACGTCATATATTATGAAATGGACTAATTCTGACAATTATTTTAATATATTTATTGTTTATGCGTTATTTTTATAGATACAAATATTTAAGTAAATATTTTCTATCAGATTTCTCGGACATTCAGCCCGAAAAATGTTGTTAATACTGTTTATTTACTTAAATATTTGTATCTATAAAAATAACGTATAAACAATAAATACATTAAAATGATTGTCGAATTTAGTCCATTTCATAATATATGACGTCATTTGTTTGCTTCAAGCAGATATGAGCGTTCGAGAGAAATCATGGGAAATCTGTAGTCTAAAAGCAGTACACATATATATATATATATATGTAGAGAGAGAGAGAGACAGACAGACAGAAGAGGAAGAGGGGAGGGAGTGATGGGGATTAAAAGTACTTATCTAACACCTTCAATGTCTCCCTGCTCTTCTTTAATAAAAAATAAACTGACTGCAATTATTTTTTTTATAATGCATACTCGCTGATTGAGAAGTTTACAAAACTTCCTATTTTCTTGACAGTTATATACATTTTTTAAAAACCGACTCAATTTTTATCTAATAATTGATCTTACTGCAAGAGTTTTAACTCCAACTTCTAGTTATTTATTATTTATTGGCCACAACAATAAACACATTTCAAGGAAAATCATGTATGCTGAGTCTTCTTGCAACCTATATTCAACCATAATTTACTCTGAGTAGAACAAGAGGTCTAACAGATTACAGGCTATGAACTTAAACAAAGAAATGATTAATTTACCTTTTTTGGGAAATAATTTTAATATCAATATTATTTGGAAAAGATATAAATAATTCTATCATGGAAATACAAATATTTTTAAAAAAATAAAACATCAGCAAGAACCCAAAATCAATTTTTTATCATTGACTTAGTTTTTCCTGTTACAGTCAAGACTTTCAACAGATACTTTTCCTTTTTGTGGCTAGCAATTGATTTTGCCCACTTTAAAAGATAAACATGGGGAAGGATTAAGAAAAGCGTGAGACAGCAAGTATGCCTATGTATGTATGTCTTTCGTCTCCTCCTCCTCCTCCTCCTCTCTTCCTTTCATTCGTTTTTCTTTTCGTTTTCCTCCAGCCTTATTACCTTCGAATTTTCTTCCTTGACACACTTTTTTCTTTTTTCTTCTCCACCGCTTTCCCCAATTCTGTTGTCACGCAGAAATGAACAGATAGGTGATTGATGGTCTAGATCACGTTACTCAGCGATAAAGTCGAACATTAGAACAAGTAGAATAATATATATATATATATATATATATATATATATATATATATATATATATATATATAATTTCTTATCAAACTATTACATTTATTTAATTCCATTTATTGTTACTAAGTCTTCGATTATATAGTTGCTGCTATCATATCATTTTTTAAATAATATCAATTTTTCTAAAATTATTTGCTAATCATAAATGATACTTTATATACGCCTAACATACTCACTAAGCTTAAAAATGCACAGCACAAACATTTATAGTTGTGTAAAGAAAATATCAAAAGCAAACACTATTTTGTTGTTCAAAAATATCTGAAGCGATTAGGATTGTTGAATTTTTATTTCCTTTGTACTAGAACTAGTGACTAAGTGTGTAATATGTATTATTTCCACAAACTTTAATGTTCTACGTTTTACCTTCAATGATGAGAGTTGATCAAATATAAAGAACAAAAGTTCTAATGGCAAAATGCCGACTTCGATAAAAATCCGCGTGATTAAAAATGTATTTTAAGTTGATGAAACTTAAAAAGGATGGAATGATACAAGCTTCATAACAAAGAAAACAAAACTCTTATCCAATCGGTGGTAGAATCAACAGAGTGTGTTTCAAGTCTAGCCTGTTCCCCTCACACAAAAGAGGTTTCTTCGACTTAAGGCAACTGAACTCAGCATTCGAAGGTCATATCACAAATTCCCTATTATAGAAGAGATAACATATTACTTTGCAGGTGTCAAGATATTTTTCAAGCTCTATGCCAGGGTTCATTATGTGTCTGTCCACTTGTATACAGACTCTCAGTTGTTAACTACATTCTAATTATCCAGAGTTTACTACTTGAAATTATTTGACTCTGGATATTTTCTAAATAAAGATCTACCAAATCCTGAAACAAGGTCACGTTGAATCATAGGTGGTAATGCTGCATTATATGCCAAATCTATTTAGAATATAATAAAGTCTTACACAAACTCATGCAAATTCATGAGAATGCTCCACAAAGTGTAATAACAGGTTTGGAATTATTTACTTATTAGGCATGTGTTGCAAACGGTTCCATTCCAAACCCAAAGAAGATCATCATTCATTTCAACTCTGGCCAACATGAGACCCATCCGCCAAGACTTGTTAAAATGGTATAACTCTTCTATTGGAAGAATAGCGCAGTCAATGTTTTGAGAATTTCAAGAAGTACATGAAACAAAGTTTAATCTTTACATATTTCAGCAGAAGCGAGATGCCATTATCAAGAATATGGACATTATCAAGAATATGGACATTATCGATTGGTCATCTGAAAAGTATATATGGTAAAACAAGAAACATCTAGTTCTGTTGTGATAATAACTGGATGGCCAGATTCATTAAAGGAGCTACATTATGTTAATACTTGTCATATGAACTGTTAGTTTTCGAGTCACACGACAGGAAATCATACTGGATCAGTTTCATTACAGTCATCAAGTCATTGAGAAGACACGTCTTCAAGCCGTAAATGCAGTATATTAGAAAGAAATGGACACTAATAATATGATCAAGAAATGTCAGTATGCGAAAGAAAACTTCCTGCACAGTTCAACTATAAGAAATAACAAGACAATAATGGGAAGTTATCAGTACTTATGTGTTTCACTTTAAGGACAATGAATATTCAATAATTACCTATTACTACAATTTCCATATCATACACAAGGCGAAAGTACAGTGTATAAAATAATCTGGTCATTTTATGAAGGAAGCAGATATATTCTCAGAATATGGTATTCGCACAAGAGTGGTTAATGACAACGGTCCACAGTTTTCTAGTGAACAATTGAGAGAATTTGATTCGGCTGTATAACATCATCTGCAAGGTTCCCAAAATCAAATGACATTGTGGAAATACAGATTCAATTTGTTAAAAGAATGCTACTTAAAGGAAAACAAGTGGAATCAAATCCTGATCTGGCAATGTTGCACCTGTGAGTAACACCCATCTATTACAGTCTACCCTGTCTAGCTAAATTGCTTCATAATCGCATTGTTAAAACAAGCCTCATTACAAAATCGATTCACGTTTTTCCACCTTTCATCGTATTTGTGATGCATTAAAATATCAGTAAGACCAACTAAAAATATGGTGGCAAAAGACACACGATCGACTACCATTGGTACGAAGACAACCTCTGTGGATACAAGTGCAAAAATAGATGCGGCTAATAAGATATTTACTGATAAACTACATAACAAAGATCCAGACTAAAAAACTTCAAAATATAAACTGAAAACAAATGTAAGCAATCTCGAAACACAGAAGACACTCAAATACAGAAGGAACAATGACGAACCAGTTCACTTTCAAAATGAGAACAGTGTCAATCAAAATGGAATTACACTTTTTTTAATTGGACTAGATCGACAATATAAAACAATTTAAAACTATTCCCAATTCAGTGTTGGGGAGGAGACAAAAATACACAAGGTTTGACTAAAATAAAACAACGCCTTTCTCCACTGGTCCCAGTGGATAAAGGCGTTGGTTGAATCCACTGACTTGACCCAAAGAGTTGTGAGTTCAATACCTGGCTAGAGCAGAAATTAACAAAAACTTGGAAAGTTGATTTAAAGGGAGATAAGTCATACTGAGACATCCGGAAGAGGCATGGCACATGGAATTAGAACAGTCTACTCCGGTGGGCGATATAAAGGGTTCTGTTCGAAATTACAATACCCTGAAAAAAAGTCGGAGCATACAACGGCCGAAACGTCGTGAATATGGCAATGAAAATGAGGACAAAAGTCCGAACAATGTAAAAATGTAAATAATTACAATATCTCATCTCAGAAATATAGACAGAGTTTAAAAGTAATTGAAAAACAAATAACATTCACCTTTTTCCTTGATAATAGCGAAAATTATTGTCGAAAACTCACCATCACAAAGGTTTTAACAGTATTATCATTTACTAAATCCCCAAATTCCTTCTCTTGGACATAAACAAGAAAGGGTAACTAAAAGATTACAAAAAACCTTTTGACCTATCGTCTTTAACCAAATTTGTGTAGGAACGTTTTTCTTAATAATTACCAGTTGGTGTATAATTGTGTTTTTATGTATGCTTTATATTTGATATATAAGTTTTTGTTTAGTAACTTAGAAACAAGCTCGATTTCGTTTTAGGTAACCTCAATGAATAAAGGGTACTTTAATCCCATCACTAAATTCATTTGTTTTATTTAACACCATTGAGAGAAGCGATAAGAAGAGGATAGCTTTATCTACTAAAAATGACTGAACATCATACTGAATTGAAAACCTAAGAAGTTTTGATAACGATATATACAGAATTGCATATATTGAATAAGTGATGGTTCAAATCAGATGTGCTTGCGTGTGTCTTTACGCGTCTGTACCAGAATAAATGCTAAGAAGCTTAATCATCAATCTTTTTCGCTAGAAGCAAAGCCTTCCTTGAAAGTACAAGAGTCGTTCCTGTAAATCCGGTAAAAACTCTCACAGATTTTTGTGGCTATACTTTCATACCCATATCCTTCCGTTGATTATTAATACTATACAGCTTCTGTATATCAAAGTGACCAGACCGGTAAAAAATGTTGATGTCAGACTTTGGATTATCTACAACTAAAATCAGAAAAAAAAGAAGTGAGTTGGCTAGTATGAAACTTTTCCAGCATTTTGGAAGGCTTTATTTTCTTTTTTTCCGTCTCTAATCCAAAAGTATTGACATTATCTCTGTTAGTAGTCTCTATCTCGCAACGCTGAGGAATCCATTACCTTTTCAATTCGGAAAGGGTGAATTTCAACAATATACTTTCATTCAATTTTCAAATCTGCTATATCTACTTTCACTCTGCTATTTCGAAACCTTTACTCTTTTTGTCGTCACTTCTCCTCGTATGAGGTTGTTCGCGCTTATTTCTATGCCTTATAAAATCCGTAACAAAATGTTAGTCAACTTGTTTAACGAATTTTCACAAAGAATCTCACATTTCCTACATGTTAAAAATATCTTCTACTTAAGAAATATTTTTAATTTGGCATTTTGTGTATCTAGTAAATCTTTCTCGCGCAAACGACATATTAGCTAACTTACGCAGTTCGTTCTTTTTATAATTAAATGACATTAGGAGCGTTTAATTTTAACAATTCAATAAATTCGTGCTGAATTTAAATGTAGTAACTGCTATAATAATACCTTCTTCTTCTTCTTCTTCTTCTTCTTCTTCTTCTTCTTCTTCTTCTTCTTCTTCTTCTTCTTCTTCTTCTATGTAATGTGTCCCTTCATGACTCTCCTTTGTCGCTGTCAGTAAGGTTTGTCTTCTCCCTATCTCTTCCGTGTTCTTTTGCCTTCTCCAGTCTCTCTTTCCTCAACACGTGTCCTAGAAATTTCAACTCTCTTATTGATACTAAGTATAAGCGTCCTTTTTATACCATTATTCTTACAACTTCTTCGTTGCTCACATTTTCATTCCATACTATCCTCAAGGTCTTTCTGTAGAACCACATTTCTGTTGCCTCAAATTTCTTCTTCATCTTTGAGGAGATTGTCCAACATTCCTTGACATATAGGCGGACCGGTGGGGCACCTCCAGGCGATGTAAGGGTTAGTAAGCTTGTCTCGCTAGAACAATTACGACTGATTTGTGAGTTTGATCCTCACTGGGTGCCCCATACTTTCGGCCTTGTGCTACATCTAAGCTACGCTTGGAAAATCACTATAGGCGAACCGGTATTGTATAACAGTTCGGTACTCTTTGTTTCTATCGACTTTTTTCTGCTTCTTAATACTTTACTTAGCTTTTGGAAATCATCTTTCGCTATTCCAATGCGTCTTCGGATTTCGGTGTCGCATTTTCCGTCCACTTCCCAGATATTTAAGATTTTGTATTTGCTAAATTTTGTTATCTCCAATTTATAGTTCACATCTTCGTCTTTTTCTTTTCCGCTATACATCCTTCTCACAATTAGTCCTTTCTTCTCGCTTTCTTTTACTACCTTCTGTAGGAATGCCTGCAGTTTCCTTTCTATGTCCGCTATCAACACTGTATCATCTGCATATCTCCAATTGTTAAGCTTCTACTGTCTTCCGCTATATCACCACTGTCGTATATTTCATTTATTTTTTCTATAATTTTGTCAATCCCGAAATCATCTAAGGCTGCCAGCATCTCTAATATAATCCCGGCTTACGGCTACATCACGTTGAAACACCGATTCTTGTTCGATCATTGAAGTTAAGCAACGTCAAGGCTTTATTGGTGACCGCTTCGGAATATCAGGTGCTGTAAGCTTGGATGTGCGGCTGATGTAATGGATAAAGGCTTGGAATTTGAAATCGGAGAGTCGAGTTCCAATTCCAATCGTGTTCGTTATATTCCCTTACGCGCAAATACCCCTGGAAACTTTGTTAAGAAAAATATATATATAGTTTTCAAGACAAACTATCAAAAGATGGAGAACCACAAAGAAAAATAAATATTTCCTATTTTTTTAAAAATTCATCAAAAGCATTTATCATCATCATCATCATCATCATCATCATCATCATCTTCATCCCCTTAAATTTTGTAATCGTAGTGGGAGATCCGAATGCAGAAGCTAAACTGAATCTCCTCCACAGCGGTCTATAAACGGCAGCCATCAGTAATTCTGGTATAGTCATGATTGTCCATTGTTTAAAATTTTCAATCCAGTGTTTGTGTTGGCGTCCTCTCCTACGTCCACCTTCAACGGTGCCTTGCATGATGGTCTTGCACAGGATGTCGTGCCTTGTAACGTATCCAAACTACGACATTTTTCTCCGTTCGACAATGACTAGAAGAGGTTCTTGGTGGCCAACAAAACTTTCAGCCCTTTTCCGCCCGAACTCATTGGTTATATGTCCCAAATAGAAGATGCCAAGGGGTTTTCTCATGCATTTGTCCTCAAACGCTTGGATCCTTCTCTCTTTTCTGTCAACAGTGTCCACATTTCACGTCTATATAGGAGAATGGGAACTACTAGCGATTTGTACAGTCTGTATCTCGTTTGAAAGCTGATTTTACTCCTCCATATTTTTGCAAATTTGGCCATCGCTGCCATGGCATATATAAACTATTATATGGTAAATATTTATCCCCATTCTAAATAACACGACTTAACAATTTCGTTTTTTGTTGTTTTTGTTGTTGTTTGTTTTTTAATGAACAATCATAAAACAATCATAAATAACTGAAACAATTATTCGTTTACATTATACGATGTCCTTATTATGCAAAGAGGTTCGTTTTACAGATTGTTGTGAATTCAAACTTCACAGAGTGTTACCTGCTTTTCATCTGATGCCAAACTAAACTGAGTTTCGTATACATCGCCATTAAATGTTTTCTACTCCATGGCTTTTGTTGTATTGATATCACTGTATTCAAAACACACTTGAATAATTCTGCCTTTCAGTGTGGATTCTACTGTTATTGATATTCTTTCTGTTTGGCCCATCATTATTATAACAACTATTACTACCCTGACTGCTACCGCCTGGAATCGAAATGCTTGCTTTTGAGCTCGAACCCCGACGCAGATCAGTCATGCCATTTGCTAAATGGTGCCATCACTCAATTTAAAGAAAACCCCGTAAGCAATAAGACAACATTTAATCTTTCTTTAAAAGACAGAAGTGAAGTGAATATGACGCTACAAGACATACATATGCATAACCTCAGTAGAAATAATAATTGCTTTGCAATGTATAAACTGTTCTACTAGAAGATTGTATAGTGCAGTCAGTTGTGAACAGCTATTTCTACGTCGCAACATATGTGTCTATCAAGAAAATCGAAGTGGTGACTTTATCAGTTTATCTCGTATTTTAATTTGAAATGATTCAATGACCAGTCTTTGAGAAAATTGAGAAACAATGTTTATTTTCATCAATGTCAATATTTGATTTGATTTTTTTTAATTTCTGAAGCATACAAATGCTTTGCGGTTTATAGAGCAAATTGAAAAGATTTCAATTCAGCAAATATAAATTATCTATAAATTCTGCCATTTTGTTATCGATTTTAAGATTTAGTCGCTGTAGGTCAATCAGACTTGCATCAGTTCTATATCTGTTGGCCATTCCATACAGTTTTGTGTTGTAATGTGGCTCTTGATAATATACTAAAAAAGAGTGGAATTTAAATTCAATCCGACTTAAGACTACTTTTATTTGAAAAGGTTAATTATTGTACGAATATAGAGTTTTTCATTTTCAGAAGTATTATTATTACATCAATAAATTGAGTTTAGATAGCCATGCAGTAGTAGAACCTCCCACAAAATGCTACAATAAATGCATTTCAAAAGAAATGTCCTTATTTCCAGTGTTACATTCCTCAAACTATCATCCGTCACTTGTCGCTCTTGCCTTGTCCCTTGGATTTTAATTACAAAATAAATTATTTTTTAGTTGTACATACCATGCTCTTGAAAACGTTAATTTCTTCTTATGCTTTTAACCTTTCATTTTTTTATGGAACATTCTGGAACAACCAACAAGTTAAAATGACTTTCTGCAAAAGTAATAATATATAAAATTGCTCACTAATCGGTTTTTATTTTGCATAGCCTAGCCACAACGCCATTTTTATTACGGCCATTGTCCCGAAATACCTGATTCCCCCCACTTTTTGCAGTATGTTCATGAGAACATACTGTTGATCCTAAAAGTCTTGGTAACATAGAATCGTACTGCTTGGGTTACGCATCTTAAAGATACAATTGTTTTTTCTTTTTTTAATTTCTTCCGTGTTTGAATATTTGATTGAAGATTTGGCATATTTTGTTTATAAATAAGTAAATCTTTTTTAATTTCGATATCTTGGCCTTTACCTGGGTTCCAATATTAATCAATGGCACTAATTTCAACCAGGCCAAAGCAATTAATCATTGCCATTAATTTCAAACTGAATCAAGAAAATTTCCATTGAATGTTTTCTTATTCATTTCCATTTTCGTTTTCCATTTTTCCACGCATTTACCTCTTCCGCTTTTTACATTTCCTTTTCCGTATTTCCAAAGTTGTTTATATGAGATAGACTCGTATCGAATATTTAAACTGGTCTTCCTCTGCTGATCAAGTGATAAAATTAATTTACTCCAATTTCAGTGTAATCATTACTTGAGTTGCATAAGAAATTTTTAGAACAAAATAAATGAGAAAAATATTGAAATATAAAATGAGTGAAACTGAAAATGTTGGGATTTGAATGGAACGAAAATATATAATCAAAGGTTTGTTGAAATGTTTTAAAACATTACATCGAGTTTATTTCAGTATCTGACTTGGTTCAGATACTGTTTATGGATTAGAAACTGCTCGGTTGTTCGATATTCTGTTTAAGTCGATTAAAAATCTGATTATTTAAGATTTTATCCGACAGATAAACCTAAAAACAAATAATCATAATATTACAACCTATCACAAATAGCGTAGTTCAATAAGTTCTGTCAGAACTTCTTGAACTTTGAATATGTTCAAGGGTTCAACGTACAAATTTTGATGCAACAAAATGAATTACGCAAAATTACTGTTTTACTAAACTTCAGCCAAAGTCTCACTTTTGCAATTGTTCTTTAAGTGTAGTCTTTAGATAATTTTTATGTCTTGACTGTAAAAATAAGAAGTAAATAATATCCTAATTACTGTTTATTGTCGATCTTTGAATCTTTTTTATTTAGGTGAAATATTTTTAAATTAAAAATGAAAAGGATTAACATAAATTTAACAAGTAGAAAAATGGATGCTACAAAAACTTTATTTTTCACTAAGCAACGATTTGCATGATACAGTAATCAATTGAACGAGGATCCCAGAACCTTGCGCCATTCGATTTTACAATTTAAGCGCTGACCTAATGCTGCTTTCTTTTCACGGGTCGGTAGGGTTCGTCAGGAAAACTAAACTGAAAATCAGCTGAGAATCAGTGAATTTTAGGAAATACTGAAAGAACCAATATATTTTTATTATTTTTAGCATTTGCAATATTGTGTGTTAATCCGATGTTTATGAAACTTTTACCTCTATACATTGAATTGCTTCGTCTAATATTTTTTGCCGGTACATACAACTTCTCAGATAAAATGACATGAATCTTAACGAATTAAAAAACTAAAATTCGACTTGAAAGCCAAAAAGCCTTAAGATTTAAGCAAACGTCATTTTTTTTTCTGCAAACGAGTAAAAGAAAAGAAAAGTAAATAACAATTTTGTCATTCTTGCTTTCTTTTTTCTCAGAAAATCTGGGAGGATTTCAAGTGCTTTATACAAAGGCCAAGTAAACGTCTTATTCCAGAAAGCAAATTTAAAAAATGAGATAATCCCTGGTGGTGTCTATTAAGACAAAGTAGTTTCTCCAGTTACCGTTATCGTAAACTGCGACGATGTCTGATGTCTCCCTTGAGTTAGATTCTGTGATAAATTGCTTGATGTAATCCTTCCCACACAATAACTACCCATTCCTACATTATATAACGAGATATTGATATAGTGTCAATAAGAACGCTTAAACATCTAGGTTTTCCTGTCTGGACAGACGACAGTGACAACTTCAGTTTTCTTTCATGTAATTCGAGAGCGAAATGCTGGAAGAGAATCTCTTTTTCTGCCTATTATTTCCGTTATTTTTCCATCTTGTTCCGACTTGGCAAATGCAATGTTTTCGTGGTTTGTAACTTTAAGTTGACATTGGCTTGAAAGAATGAGGAAAATGTAATGTATTTGTGTATGAGTGACAGCCTCATTAATTAAAAGGTTTTTCATGTGCAAATATATCGAATAACTTCTTTATAAAAACATTTCTTATTCCAATACAAATTGATTTCTTTTTTATCGATAGGACATAAACAATAAAGATAATAAGTAGAAAGTTTATTTGTTAGCCTCATGCTTTTATTTAATCGGACGATTTGATTTGAAAGGTACTTCTAGAAAAAATAATAGTAACACATTGTTTTGTCTTTGGAGACATATATCTGCAATAAATATAAAAGAGTATGAAAAATGAACATCTAAAAAGCGTTATATTTTGTCCTTGTTTCCCTCAGAATATGATGAAGGGTAGGACTTCTTGTCTAGTCAATCGGAAATCGTTCTCATCTGGATAAGATTATTCACGATTGATATCGTGATGGCCTAATGAGTCTCAACTTGTTAATATGAGATACTGTAATACATATCACTTTATTTCTGCGGAAAGTCACTATTGTTATAATCATTTTTATTGTGTAGACACAATGTCAGATACCGATTCAAGCTATTGTATCATTTGCAGCGGTGGTGGGGGTCTTCAGAGATTCACATATAATGAGTTTTGAGTCCAACTCCCAGGTTTATAATGTTATTTGTGTAAGGTTGTTTTCCTCAACTTGTACACAATATTTTAATTCTATCAGAACAGCCAATGAGTATTCCTGTTAGCCCGCTGGTGCACCAAAACTAGCCATAGCTCTAGGGTCTTAAACCTTTTAGGGAACCACACGGAAATACATTGTATTGTCGTGGCCGAGAATTCTTTTTCATACAAAGTTATTAGATATGTCAGAAATATTTTTTTTATTATTATTTAAGATGTCTCAATACAGATCTGAATGTTAGGGATTAAGACTAATGTAATGGTTAATTTTTAATTATTTTTAAGTTTTTATGGATGCTCAGACGTGCAATAATCACTGAGTACGTGTCCATGTTGCTTCCTCCCTCAGTATGCCTGCTCTCAGACGTTTGATAAAAGAACGAAGGATATAAATTCTAAGAGCTATTATTTTAACATGTACCCCAAGAGGAATATGAATCGTAACCCTAATCATTTCGAGGAATCCTGGTATTATGTTCGCTATCTCCTAGTTTTTCTAATTCTTTTCCCTCGGAACGAATATTTCTTCCGGTTCTCTATGTTCTTGATAAAAACCAACTCTCTTCTAACACTCATTAGGGAAAATTTCTATTATTTACCACAGTTCATAAACAAAAGAAAGCAAATTCTACAAAGAGGTGGGAATTAGATTTGGAAATAATCACAATTGGGTGGAGCTTTGTAGTACACATTCAAGTTGCCCAAACGGTTATTTTCTAAGCGTAACTTAGATGCGGCACAAGACCGAGAGTATGAGGCACCTAGTGAGGATCAAACTCACTTTTCTGTCGTAACTGATCTAGCGAGACAAGCTTGCTAACCATTACACCACGCCGAGGCGCCTAAAGAATGTGTACTACAATGATTTAGATATCTTGGTTTATACACGATACTGTAAGCGAGTTGCTAGAAGGTTGTTTTTCATTTCATTCTACCGATATTCCAATGCCTGGCTATTTTTCTTTGCAGGCTGGCGATGTAAAAGAATCTATTAATGGATATAATTCGCTTGAATTTAAGAACAGTTATCCGTGACCTGCATTCAGCGCAAACTATGAAAAGATTTGCAATTCAAGCATTGAACATGTGATCATCATTTATTCATTATATTTGCTCTTCCGGTGTTCTTGCACTTTTATTCATTTCCATTACAGAAAGGTTTTGAAATATTATTATGGAAATGTTGAAAGTCCTGTCATTTTCAATAATTACCGTATATACTCGAATAGAGTGCGAGTTCTTAGGATCATTTTTTTACGCAAAAATAAGGGTCGCACTATACAGAGTTAATTTTATTTTAAGAGGTTAAAAATCGTAATTTTTTTCCTAGAGGGGGTAAAATTCATGCAAAGTAATTCAGGGGCCGCACTACAGATTAAGTCGACTTATACATGAGTATATACCAAAGTAAATGAGAATATCAATGATACTAATTATTTCCGCTGTTATTTTTATTGAGATGCTGAAAAGTGCTCGGCCAAGTACAACACACAAAATCTAACCAAGTGAGCAAGCATTAAATTTAAACAATTTTTTTATTATGTCTTCTCGAACCAAGAAATTTTCAGTACCTCTCGTACAAGAATATTAAAAATATTTATTTTATTTTTGATTTGCCCTATGTCAAAAAGTAAACTTTCTTTTACTCTTTTTGTCTTTTCTGGTAAAATGTAGACCATGTCTTCAATAATAGATGACAAGAGAAGAGGAGACAGTTTCAACAGGCCATATGGGACAATTAAAGAAGCTATGTGTCCAGAAAGCACGCAACCCCACGTAAGTTCATAAAATTAGTGACTTGTCTTTTAATTTAAAATTAATTTTTTTCAGAGATTGTTTACTGTAACAAATTGAAAAGCCAAGATGTTCGTTTTATTTATTAAAGGAAAATTAAAGAAAAATGCACTACAATTATCCCATAATGTTTTTACATTTGCATAAACATATCGTACACTAAATGTTACCTTATGAGACAAATATAGTATTGTTTTCAATATTAAATTTATTGGACAATATATTTATCATTTTCTTTCACTGTTTTTACACAAAGTTCAATAATTCCAGCTTTTCAGCAAGAAAATTCTATTGAAACTTTTTTCATCCTTCCATTAACCTATTTTTACTTCAGGGAAATCTCTAGAGACTAAAATAAATTATAATCCAGATTTACAGAACCTTGTGAAGATGATGGATGAAGGAAAACCCTTCACCTAAGCAGTATCAATTTTTTGGCCTGGGCTTGAAACAAACATGCAGTTACTTTAATGGAATACTATGAAGGTTCTCTTAAGTAATTCTAGTCGGACGCCTTTAGTCGATTACTGTTACCAGTTGGTCTAATTGAGAGCAACATTTCTTCTAATCAATCACTTCATTCTCTGGAATATTAATAGCGAAAGAAATCGAATAAAAACTACCAATATTTCTTTAAACGCGCGCGTCTGTGGTAATATAACCTCTAACAGTGACTCCGGGTTCTCTCATTGATTGGAAGTAAATATTTTACAACGCTTACATTCCCTATTCTCATTAGCTGCACAATATTCAGACGGGTCAGAAAATAGATATTTCCCCCCAGAGAGTTTAACAGGAATTCTATAGTAATATTCTGGTACATGCATATATGTCTTTACTTAAGTTTTTTTTTACAAAAATTGACGAATATTTTGTAAAAGGTAAATTAATAAAAAAGAAAATATTCCCTATCAGGCAATATTTAAACATAAAGAATACAAATAACTCCAAGAGCTGACTTTATAAATATTTTGATCTTTATACCATCCACAGAATATAAATGGGATAAAATGAGTTTCTTCTTTTTTTTTCGTCTTAAGTCAATCCGTAATAAAAATAAATTCTTTCATCTTCACATCTTTCTCTCTATTTTTTTTATGTATAATCTTCTTGAATATCTACTTGGAAAAAGTAATAAAGAACATTTTTATCCGATTATTTATGGCAATATTATGATATTCTAG
Organism: Acanthosepion esculentum; assembly: GCA_964036315.1. Taxonomy (NCBI): domain Eukaryota; kingdom Metazoa; phylum Mollusca; class Cephalopoda; order Sepiida; family Sepiidae; genus Acanthosepion; species Acanthosepion esculentum. Next base: position 67,442,427 of record OZ038506.1, read on the forward strand.
ATTTTAGAAGTTGGCGAAAATTTATAAAGTACTGAACGAAAAACAAAGGTTTCTTTTCTTTTGTTATTTTTAGAGAAATGAAATTGAAAAATGGATAAAAAAGATCTTATAGCTACAGAGTGGAAGACAAAACAATGGACTGGTTAATAGAGTCTGTAGAAATGTCGAAAAATAATTCTTAATGAAAGAACTTAAAACTTATTGTTAAGATGGAATAAAGGTATAGGGACCAATCTTTTGATTGATTAAATAATTTTTTCTTCGACTTGTAAAAAATTAATTCTGTTTAAATAAACCGAAAAGTTCATGTTGAAAAAGCTGTCACAGGCACAGTTGTGGAACTGCTTCATTACGCATTGAAATTTTCAGTTTTTCTCAATCAATTTATTAGAAATGCAGCTCACTTTTTATATTTTAGCGAATCATTTCATTTGTAGCGGAGATTCAT
>OZ038506.1:67447874-67450374 GCA_964036315.1 Acanthosepion esculentum
TTGTGTTCGTGGCACCAACTCCTTGTTATCAGCACTTCCAATGAGTGTGCCGGGTTCTATATAAGCCTTCACCACTCTAAACAAATCTTCTGTGTGGATAGTCTGCAGTTCAAGTGCGTGTTCCTTCTTTGCTATTCCACCTGAGCAACAAGTCCACTAGCGAGAGAGTTAAGACGATGAAGACAGGTACAGAATTAAAAACTGAACTATAAGACACATATACGTCGAAAACGACGGGAGAGTCCATTATCATCATCATCATCATATATATATATATATATATATATATATATATATATATATATATATGTATATATATTTATTTATTTATTTATATATATATATATCAATATATATATATATATATATATTTATATATATATGTATATTTATTTATATATATATATATATGTATATTTATATATATATATATATATATATATGTATATGCATATGCATGTGTATATATATGTATATGTATATATATATATGTATATATGTATATGTATATATACATGTATACATATATATATGCATAACTTTACATCCAAGTTATTTCAACAATCAATAATTGGGAACTCTCAACTTGAAATCCGTTCACTCGAGCGCGTACCATCCACAATCCCAAGGGGCGTTGGAGCGATTCACCCCACGCTCAAAAACATTATTCGAACCTTTTGTTTTGAAAATTGAAAGGACTGGGACAAGGTTGTACCGTTTTTAATGTTCGCCGCTAGAGAGGCCGTGCAGGAGTCGACTGGATTTAGTCCGTTCGAACTTGTGTTTGGGCATTCGGTCCGCGGCCCACTGAAAGTATTACAGGAAGACTGGATGCAAGAAAATTCAACCATCGCAAGTTAATCTGAATACGTTACTCGTTTCCGTTCGAGATTATCAAAAGCCTGTGAATTACCACGGGAAAACCTTAGATCCTCCCAGTGCAAAATTAAACAAAGGCATGATCAGAATGCAGTCAAAAGAAGCTTTGATAATGCTGACCAAGTCTTAGTGTTCTTACTAACCCCCGGAAACCTTCTTAAAGCCAAATTCCATGGGTCTTACAATATAGTGGATAAAATAGGTCACGTCAACTATGTTGTGCAAACGCCTGAACGCCGAAAGCGGACAGTTATGTCTTATATATATATATATATATATATATATATATATATATATATATATATATGTGTGTGTGTGTGTGTGTGTGTGTGTGTGTGTGTGTGTGTGTGTGTGTGTGTTACGACCGAAATAAAGATGGTTCAGTACTTGTAATTAATACTCCAAAATCTAAGTATAAGTTAAATAGACCTCCTGAAGAAATTGAAATGATAAATAAACACCCTACCGCTTTGTGCAATTCGGAAATACTAGCCGATTTGGACCGGAAGATGGCACATGCAAGCCTTGAGGGAATGGAATCTTTGATCATCCTTATTCCCTGACGTCCCTCGACAAACTAACTTAATTTCCCACGATGTAGAGCTAGGAAACGCAGACCCCATCAAGCAACACCCGTATCGAGTAAAGCTGACATCTTACGTGAGGAGATCTCTTACATGCTTGGAGAATAGCATAATAGAACCAAGTATGAGTGATTGATCATCACAATGTCCATTGGTCGACAAACTGGACGGGTCACTGAGATTCTGCACCAACTATCGAAAGGTAAATGCCATCACTAAAACAGACTCTAATGTTTGCATTGATAAGATCGGAGGATCTACCGTCATCACGAAATTAGATCTCTTAAAGGGTTACTGGTGTGTACCTTTAACCGACCGCGCAAAGGAAATCTCAGCCTTTGTGACCCCCGATGGCCTTTACAAATACTGTGTCATTCCGTTCGGAATGAAGAATTCACAAGCTACATTTTGGGGTATGGCTCGATACTATAGAAGATTTTGTCAAAACTTTTCAGATATCTACACCCCTCTTACTAACCTCCTTAAGAAGTGACGCAAGTTTGAATGGTCTCTAAACTGTTAGCAAGCTTTCGACCAAATCAAAGCTTTGCTATGTTCTTATCCCGTATTAAAAGCTCCTGACTTTACAAGTCCGTGTATCCTAGCTGTGGACGCCAGCTACCATGGAATTGGCGCAGTCCTATTGCAGGTGGATCGAAATAGTATCGAACACCACGTTTGCTATTTTTTCCAGAAAATTCAATACCCATCAGAAAAACTACTCAACTGTGGAAAAAGAAACATTAGCTCTCTTACTGAGCTTACAATATTTTGAAGTCTACGTATCCACATCTCTGCAAACTATTACAGTTTACACAGATCATAACCCCCTTACTTTCCTAGGGAAACAGAAATAGAAGGCTATTATGTTGAAGTTTAGCACTTCAAGAATATGACTTACTTATACGCCATATACGTGGCGTGGACAATATGTGCGCAGACGCTCTTTCATGTCTGTAGAATGAAGAAATCAGAATACCCCATTTTAATATTAGAAAAATGCAATGGATATATCTATAGCCTTTTTTTCTTGGTGA
>OZ038506.1:67452874-67465374 GCA_964036315.1 Acanthosepion esculentum
TGTCAACAAGAGTGTTACGAATAGTGTCCGGTAGGTCTCCATGAATATTTAAATGATATGTAATTGAGTTATGGTCAGAAAGATGTAGAGTGAGTCTGCGTGTCAAACATGTTGTAGTGTGGCCTATATAATTATTTCCGAATTTTGATTGATCAAGAATATAATTCCTTTGATGGGCAAATAATGTTTGCCCTATTTAATTTTGTTCTAAGAGGTGAATTATTATTTTTAACTATAAGTTTCGAGGTTTTAAAATTTTTGTAATAAATAATTAATCTAATTTTTTTGCTATTGTCAACAGGTGTTATACATTTTTTTATAATGTTCTTAATTCTGTTTTCATCTTGTTTATAATTTTCGTTTGATTTTTATAAAAAATATTAATGTTATTGTTTATCTTTCTATTCTCGTCGTTGCTATTAGCTACCTTAGGCAGAAAACACCTCATGTGGAAATCCAACAACTTTTTTTGCAGAATACTATATTTATTGAACAAAGTAACTAATAATAACAAAACAAAAGTCATTGAAACAAAGCAAGTTCAGTCGACCAATGATGACAATTCCAGAACAACGTAACTATAAACAATTTTTTTCTATCCTCTGCCAGCCGCTATGATGGAGAAAGCATTACCTCGAACCGTCGCCAGTGAGACACGCTGCAAGAGCCACTCCGTTTCGCGAGGCTCGTTCCTTAATCGAGACGCAATCGCGCCAATCCTCCAAAGGAATGCCATCGAACGAGGGCCAATAACCCCTGAAGTCTCCACTGCCACAGGAGTAAAAAAAAATCTATCAGCAAGAGAAGAATATTTAGCTATTTTTTTTATCTCTGCGTCTCGGGCGACGAACCCCGGCTCAACCGCGGACCTTATCAAATTACCGGCCGAAAATGTATCCGCACAGGTCGCATCCCAAATCAACAACTTACCCATTTTAAAAGGGAAGATGGTAATGCCATCAGGCCGCTTTCCATCGCCACGGTCGAGGCCTACGGGTTCGATTTGGGAAAGGAACCCAGCTGCATCCAAACGTCTTTTGATGATGTCGTTAATTGCTGCATGCCGTGGAAAGCGGCCGGCACTACGACGATAAGAGAGAGGATGCAAACCAAACTCATCGATGGAGGCTCCACATCTGCATCTGTGACGCTCACATAGTTTGAGTCTAAGACGGATCGCGACTCCGATCTGAGTGCACTCATCATCTAGAAGGGTATCGGTAGATGAAGAGGGCACTGCGTTGAGCCAGGTGCCACTACTCGGTTGTGAAGCAGATAGTAGACAGGCGAGGCGATGCTGATCCAGAGAGAGCCTCAAATTAGTAAAATTGGCCTCGCATTTTATTTTAACCCAGCTTTTTTGTTTTGATGTGTCTAGTGGGATAGAAAGTAATTCTTGGGTCCAGACGCTGCAAGCTTGTGCGAAAGAACTATCCGAGAAACACTGAGACGATCCACCGAGTATCGCATCAATTAATTCGCGACTGGACGAAAGTGAAGAAAGATATGCTGGAAGGGCCAAATCTACCGCTGATCGAAGGCCCAGACCTCCGAAACTCAAAGGGAGCTTTGCCTGCCTCCAGCCTGTGTCGTCGAAATTGACGTTGCAAATTAGCTCCGCGCATCTCGTGACTGTGATATCTATCTCATTTAAGAAATCCTGTTCGAGATAGCAAGGGTCACTTCGGAGAGTGTAGAGAAAACTCGGTAGCGAAAAACTGTTCTTCAAGAGAAAGAGGGCTGGATGTGCATCAATTAGTTGCAATTTCTCAGTCATTCTTGTTAGAACGACATGTTTAGTATCCAAATACTCTCGAATGGCCATTGGAAAGACTGGAGAACCAAGAATGTGTAATTCCTCCTTAGGTGTTATTTTTATATCCTCAAGGATGAGTCTGATATCCCGGATAGCACTCTCGAAATCATCAGCACTATAATTCAAGTTTATTATCTCTGACTTGGACGAGTTAATCTCAAGTCCAAGCAGCGATAAAGCAGGAATAACACGTCGGAGGTCAGCAGCTACGGCCTCGACAGATCCTCCCAGCGTTGCATCGTCAAGATACCATATATTGAAAGGAGAAGCGATGGAACGAACTACCCCGTCAATAGCCATCGCAAATAGTAGCGGGCCAAGTGGATCACGTTGCTAGATTCCAGTAGCAGAAGAGATAATATTATTGGAGGCGATCAACATACTTGGATGACTATACGAAAGATGAGCCAGTTTAAATATGGAAGGAGTCCGTTGATGGCAAACTTCCAGGGCATGATCCCTTCTGATGCTATTGAAAGCGTTTTTCATATCCAATTTTAATAAGATACTGGTGGAAACAGGTGGTGTATTCTCGAAAAATGATCTTGTGGCATGAACCGCGGCTTCACATCCGCCTTATATGCCTATCCCGAGCTGGACAGGTCGCAATTCATAACAACTCTACAAGCAATTTTTGCCGCGAATCGACGAAAAATGTTACCTACATAACGAACATATATTTTAGGTTTAATAACTTTAGTAAACACCTTGTTTTCAACATAGGACATATAATTGGAGAAGCACGGCCTGGGATGGTTTCCCATACTTACTCCATCAGTTTGTGCATTAATAGCACCATTCGGGCTTTAAAAAGGAACTCTAGTGGTGCAAGCGAGCAACAGTTTTCTTAAAATATTGGGTTGGATTGATGGAGGTGGAATTAAATTATTTTTATACACCGAATTAATGATATGTCAATAGTTTCGGAGACGCGAACGTTAGTAAATAAATTCTCTACGTCAAGTGACGCAAGAATGCCATGATTTGTTTTTACTTTGTGCTTTTAAGTAAGCGCTCGGATAAAACGAACATTCGGACACTCTTTATATAATTTATCATCAGAAAAGAAAAAATTATTAAATTGCAGGAGAAATTGTATAAAAACTAAATAAAAGCACCTTTTCTGTCGTATTCAATGTAATATATACATGTGTGTGTGTGTGTGTGTGTGTGTGTGTGTGTGTGTGTGTGTGTGTGTGTGTGTGTGTGTGTGATGGACTCTCCCGTCGTTTTCGACGTATGAGTGTCTTTCAGTTCAGTTTTTATGTTTATGTTTCGTTTGAGACTACAATCCTGCACGGGATTTGGAAACAAGTTCACACGTGGGACATGCTAAAATGTTGACCGTCATATGGGCTAATTTATTTACCTGAGATTAAATGTTGGTTCTTAATTCTCTCAAATGGTTGAGACGATTCTTTACAAAGCTAGTTAGTTTTCAACAGTGAGTTCGAACTCTTCTATAGGAATGTTTGCAGCATTTAAAGTTTAAGTTTGTCCTTGAAGCGTAACCATGGACGACCTACATTACGGTTCTGATGACATGACCAGCCCATCTGAACTGTGATTGCATCAGAAAGGATTCGATACCACCGACGCCACATTTGATGAAAAGATCAGGGTTAGAGATTTTGTCCTACCGTGTATAACCGCATATTGAACGAAGCATCAAATTGCTTGATGTGCTTCCTGTATGGCGTTCACGATTCTGGCCCATCAAGAAGCATGGTGAGAATGATTGCTCGATAGACATTGATTTTCGTTTTCAGTGAAATCCCACGAGCATCCCATAGGCGATGCTTAAGCTTCCCAAAAACATTGCTTGCCTTTGACATTCGGTTAGCTATCTCCTCATCCAAAGAGGCTCTTGAATTGACTTTACTTCCTATGTACGTGAATGATTTCACATATTTCAGGTTGTTGTTGCCAACAATAATGGGAACGATTGAAAAGGTGTGGACAGGTGGCTTTTGTTTTACTCCCTTCACCTGCTTACGTGTAGGCCTTGGTTGATGGACATCATGAATATTCTTTATGCTTATAGTTAATCCGAATGCGTTGCAAGCTGTGGAAAAACGATTGACGAGTGCTTGGGCTTCTTCGATTGAGGTGGCCACGATTGCAGCGTCATCAGCAAACAAAACATCACTAATAATGCTTGCTCGAGTCAGCGATTTTGCCTTAAAACGTTGATGGTTAAAGAGGCCGCCACTTGTGCGGAATTCAAATTTCACACACACGTCAAGATGACTAAAAGCATAGTGTAGCAAAAAGTACAGGAGCCATGACACAACCTTGTTTTGTGCCATTTGTTACATCGTAGACTCCCGAAAACTCTCCATTAGAACAGATGCTTTCATTCCTTCAGGAAAGGAGATGGCGACATTTAGCATACTTTCAGATATGCCAAGCTTTTTGAGTACTTTCCAGAGGGCACCGCTTTTTATAGTGTCAAACGCTTTGCTTAGATCGACAAAGATGGTATAGAGTTCATGGTTCTTCTCGCAGACATTCTCAGAAATCTGACGAAGTGAAAAAATGGTTCCCCAACCTGAACGAAAGCCACACTGAGATTCGGGATAGATGTCGTCAGTGAAATATTTGATTATTCTGTTGAGGATAACACGAGCGAGCATTTTGCCGGCGATACTTGTGAAATGTGAAATGCCACGGGAATTATTACATACAACCTTTTTGCCTTTGTTCTTAGATAGATGTTTTGTGCAAGCATCATTGTAGTTCTGTGGAACAGAACCAACCTTCCATATTACTTTAAGAAGCTCAAGGAGTTTCTTAACCAGCGTCTTCCCACCATATTTAAAATTTTCGTGGGTGGATAGCATCTTTTCCAGGGGCTTTGTTCGAGGACAATTGCTTGATAGAATCCTGGATTTTCTTTAGGCATTGCTCAAGAGACAACGAAGACATTTCTTGTCGCTGATGGATTGACGCAATAACGTTGTCATCGATGGCAGAGGTGGAGTTAAAGACACTTTGTTCTTTCTATCGTGATACAATTTCCTTTTTGTCTGTGTAGAGTGTGTTACCGTCAGACGACAGAACAGGTGAAATTCCATTTCCTCGTGGGCCGTAAACCTTTTTAAAGCCTTCATAGAATGTTTTGGGATCTTTTCTGTCAGCTGCCGCCTGGAGTAACACAGCCTTAGCAGACCACTAGGACCCTCATTTTTCTAAGATCATTTTGCACTCCCCGCTTACACTGTTTATATATGCGCTTTTGTATGGACAATTATGTTGTTTATGAATATTTTGTGCGAATCGTGCATCTTCTCGATGAGACGTTGAAAGTGAGCATCATTCACATCGAACCAATCCTGATGCTTTCTTATGGGAAGTCCTAGAATTTCAAGGGAGCTGGAATAAACGGCATCTCTGAGAGATTTTCAGGAGGATTCATTGTCTTCTGAGATCACAACTGAATCAAGCCTCGGATCCAGTGTGTCAGAGTGTTCTTTCTTCTTAACATCGGAATTCAGTGACGAATTGTTGATCCGTTTAGGAACCGTAGTGCTAACAAGAGATTTCTTGTGCACGAGTCGAAAGAATGCTTTGCTGCGTAGTAGACCATGTTCTAAAATATAGCAAGTGTTGTGGAAAGAGAAGGTGATACTGAAGTCTTTCATGTCACGTTTCTTGGTGATAATGTAATCAAGTATATGCTAATCTTTGGATCTGGGATGCATCTGAGTCAGATTGTGATGACTGGACTGCTGATACCGTGTGTTGGTGATGGTGGGATCGAATTCTTGGCAGAGAGAAAGAAGTCGTAGCCCATTAGAACTCATACTCCCGACCCCGTGAGTGCCAAGGATACCAGGCCATGTCTGATGGTCAGCACCACCCCGTGTATTAATGTCTCCCATAATGACAAGTTTGTCTCTATGTGGAACTTTGGAAATTACTGAACGTAGTTGATCATAAAAGTTTCCGACACAGGGGTGTTTATGGTTGGGACATAACAGCTCACAAGAGTGACAGAAGACTTATTGTCGAGTTCTAAGACTAGAGTCATAATGCGATCATTTATTCCTTTCCGAAGAGATGACAGGGATTTAGCAATGTCTGATTTTATGGCAAACCCTACACCTGATAGGCGAGGATATGCTTCGCTTTTGCCAATCCAGAAAAAAAGGTATATCCGGCACTAAATTCCTCAAGTTGAGAGGTGCCTTCGAAACGATTCTCACTGAGAGTAGCATTGCCAATACTTTGCTTGCTTAATGCATCATCGATGAGGTCTGGAGAAGAATCGTTGTCTTGGAGGGTTCTTACATTCCAACGCCCTGACGCGGTCATTCCAGTCAAAGGACTGAATTTTGACCAAACAGGACGCTACCTTTATCTCACAAGATAAACGGATGCCATCCATATAGTGGGTCCGAGACCGACTCGTTGACTTTGCATTTATATGCACAGGCACAGATGCAAAATATATACAATTTTATGCATCGAAATATATTTTTTTAATTTTCTGATATTTCTATGCTCCATTGTTATCATCATTACCTCAACTTTTATTATACGCTTAGAATGTATATACATGGGTCTAAGTGATAAACATATATGCATATATACACACAAACTGATAAAAATCCTTAAATATGTGCATTTATTCGTGAATATATATATATATATATATATATATATATATATATATATATATATATATATATATATTCCGAATACACTTGCTTATTCATTTATTTATTTTTTAATATAGCGTTCATAATTTTTTTATTTAAAAAAATAAAGCGTTAGGATTAGGAAATCAATTAACCAAAATCGCCTGAAGATACCGAAAGTTTGAAACCAAGGTAACGGAATCGGCTGACCTCCTAATTTTTTATACTTAAAAGCTCTTCATGTTAGATTTTTATGTTTTAATATGTGAATTGAGTATTTTTTTAATACTACTGTTTCCTGGTCTAATTCAAATCTGACCATAAACTCTTTTAACATATATATCTATCTTTATCTATCTATCTACCTATAAATATATATGTGTGTGTGTGTGTGTGTGTGTGTGTGTGTGTGTGTGTGTGTGCGTGCGTGCGTGTGTTTATATATATATAATACATTGTAGCAGTCATAGTGAATCAGAAACAGAGTCGAATAGCAGAAATGGTGAATAAGACTTGCCCTATTCTAGGCGAAAGAGAGTTTGTCTTTGTCTGGCATGTAGGACTTCAATTTGAAAGAAGGCGAGTTCGTCGTTCTGTCAAACGAGGCCCTTCTTTGTTGTTGTCATGGTCCAGGTTAGGACCAAGGAAGAACAACACGAACACAAGGGTAGAAATAGCGAAGATATATTACACGGAATAATAATACAAGATGTGGAAGGTGTTAGTATGACTGTCAGTCTGGTTTGGAGTGAACTACTATCGGCTCGACTCGATTCGTCCCTCTCTCTCTCTCTCTCTCTCTCTCTCTCTCTCTCTCTCTCTCTCTCTCTCTCTCTCTTGATAGGCGTAGTATACATAGCGTTAGGAAGAATTCATTCTGTAGTTATAGGTAAGGTCCCATAACAGCCCCTCCCAAGCTTTTAACTCGCAGGAACCTTTAATATTTTTTCCTCTTCGGATTAATCATCAAAGGCTCTGTAAATTTCCTTTTTCTGCTTGATCTCCGCGGTTCTGTAATTGCTTGTGGCTTTTGCATATATTGATATATATGTCAAATATTGTGTCCATTACTTCCTCCTCTTCCTGAGGTAAACCGTTAGAATCCTCTAACAGCCTCTTTCTGATCTGATTTAAGTGCCTGTTATGCGAGAATTTCGGACCCTGAATTATGTAAATCACGTTCCCGATTCGTTTCCCTATTGTACCTGGCTCCCAATAGGATGTGTTGTTTTTGAACATTTTAAAAAAACTTTCTCCCCTGGGTTAAATTTACTTTTTGGTACAAACGACGTTGGTGATTGCTTTGTCTGTTTTGGCAATAATTTGTCAAATACCGATCTAATTTTTCGGGCGAACAATACTTCCACCGGCGATAATGCCAATGGCGTAGTACTGTTCGGTGTAATTCTATACACCTGCAAGAATTATTGTAAAGCCTTTTTTGTTGGTACGTCATAAGCTTTCCATAGTGCTCTTTTTAATGTATCTACAAACCTCTCCACTTGTCCATTTGATCTTGGGTGATATGGTGGGGATTTGATGTGTTTCACTTGAAAAGTTTCACAAAATTCTTGAAAATCCGCAGATGTAAATTGTGTCCCATTATCGGTGACTAAACAATCAACCACTCCGAAACGAGCAAAGAGCTTGTGAAGGCAATTTATTGTAGTCTCAGAAGTAGGTTTTCTACAACGAAATACTTCTGGCCATTTGCTGTAACTGTCTACTACAATCAAGTAGTAGAAACCCTCTAATGGGCCTGCGAAATCTACATGGATTCTCGACCACGGTCGATCTGTCTTAAACCATGGCTTATGAGTGATCAGAGGCGCATTGGCTGCTAAGGAACAGCCCTTGCATTTGTCCACCATATGTATAATATCATGATCCATGTTTGGCCAGTACACGTAACTTTGCATTAAGGATTTCATCCTGTTCTTTCCTGGGTGGCCCATGTGAAAATCCTTGAGGATAGCAGAACATTATCACATAACGAAAAACTGTCTGATATATGCTTATCTTTTCCTACAATTTTTGTTTTCGTTTCCTTTATAAATTCGTCATTCATTGCTTCGTTTCTTATTTCCTGTAATGTGACGGGGAGGTTTCTCAACAAAGTCGGTTTGTTTAATTTCTTCCACGTCTGTAAGCTAATAATGGTTAAATCTGATCCGGAATCTAATTGTAATCTGATTTTTTTGTTTAACATTTCTACTTGTACGTGTTTTCGTATATTTATCCCGACCGCCTGGTCAGTTCTAATGACTGTTACTCGGCTTTTGTTTCTTTCTTTGTTCTACAGTGCGAACTTTTATGTCCCACTTTATTGCACTACAGACAAGTCTTATAGTGGTATGGACAATCTTTGTACCAATGCAAAGTCCCACAGCGATAGCATGGACTGGATGGTGGCTTCTTCTGAGGTTTCATTTGACTTTTTGTAGAAAAATAATTTGTTTGGTTTGCTTTTGAGGAGGGAGAAAAACGTGTTTGTCGTAAGTTTCGTATGTGAGCGACGCCAGACTCTTCGATATCTTTCGAGTCCTTTTTTACGCTTATACATCTCTGACAGTCCTCAGCCAATTTTTGTAGCGTCAATTCTGGTTCACTCTCAAGTTTTGTTAGAATTCTCCGTCTGATCTCCGCATCTTTAGTCGAAACCAGGCCTTGGACGAATATCAAACATTTAAAATTGTCCGGGCTGAGTTCAGATAACTTAAAGTCATCACAGTGTTTGTTTACTATGGAAGCGAATGTTATATAGTCTTCGCTGTCCTTTTTCGTTAGATTTAAACATTTCCACCTTTTGTGGATTAGTGAAGGGTTCGAACTAAATAATTCCGTTAAAAGTTTTACGGCTTCCTTGAAAGTCAACTCATTCGTTTTCCTCGGTAGGATGTAGTCTACGAATTTAGTGTATTCGCTTGACCCTAGTTTCCTCAGTAGTAGACGTACTTTTTTCACGTCTGACCAATTCCCGCAATCAAACTCATATGAATCTTCATATCTTCTGAAGTAAGCCGCGAAGGTTTTGTCTTTGTCCGGTGAATAAGTGAAGTCTTTGATAGAGCTCCATATAGGATTTTGCGAGAATGTCGCTTCATTTACAGAATTTTGTCCTTTATTTGTTACTGCCCGTAGTAGTAATTCTTGTAGTTCGAGTTGCTTCTCTTCGTTTTTCTGTTGAATTTCTAATTGTTTTTCTTCGAGCCTAGTCTCTCTTTACTCATTTTTTTTTGTTGCTGCTCGAATTGCATTTTCATTAGTTCCAATATGGTTGTCTTAAAGTCTTCCATGTTTACACCGTAATTTTGTGTAACTATTTTTCCTTTTTTCTAAGTGTAGACTTCAGATCTTTGTTGCCTATTGTTCTGGAACCTTAGTACTAAAAAGGTTTTCCTGCGTAGAATTCGATTCTGTTCTGGCTGACAGGTAAAATTCGTGTCTTCGTTACCACTGTTAAGGTTTGTGTCCCAAAGGTTTGTTTTTTTTTATCTTCGCGTAGAACTGGGTTTTTTTATCAATACCTCCGTCGCCTCTATTATGGACGACCGATAGTAAAAGGGTTTGTTTTTTTTAGATTCTCCGCATAGAATTCGTATCTTCAATATCCTCGTCGCCACTGTTATGGTCCAGGTTAGAACAAGGAAGAACAACACGAACACAAGAGTAGAAATAACGAAAATTTATTACACGGAATAATAATACAAGATGTGGAAGGTGTTAGTATGACTGTCAGACTGGTTTGGAGTAAACACTACTATCGGCTCGACTCGATTCCTCTCTCTCTCTCTCTCTCTCTCTCTCTCTCTCTCTCGCTCTCTATCTCTTGAGAGGCGTAGTATACATAGTGTTAGAAAGAGTTCATTCTGTAGTTATAGGTAAGGACCCATAACAGTTGTCCAACAAGAAATTGGGTCATTAACAACTTTACATAATATTAGCGTAGTTGGACGGAATCGAGGAGGGACATCCAGGTGTGTTGCTGCCCGGATGTCTAACATGTTTATCATCCGGGGAAGTGATTGGCGACTCGCGAACAGAAGTAGACCATCTTGGAGAAGAGTGTGAATTTTGTCGAGGTACATCGTACGATACGTGCAGTTGTGATAGAACGAACGAAGCGGATACAAGACAGAGAACAACGATAAATACCAAGAAACCGGTGTAGAGGGAAGAAAATCTGAAATTGCGTCCCGCAACAGAGTCGCTAATTTCTTTTCACCACATAGATGCCTTTGTGTAGTTTTATATTTTGATGTGTATTCTATAAAAATTGTTCTGTATAGAAAGTAACAATTGTTCCTGTCTTTCCGAAAATGAAAACAGTCGGGGTACTACCAGAAATGACTACTCTCAATTATAGAAGATATATCTTGAAAATGTTATTCTCAAATAAATGTCTGAAAATTCAGTTTTCGGCATAAATATCCAGACACTTCTGAACGAACAAAGATAGCATGACATCGTATACTCTGAATAATTATTATATTAATTCTAACAGAAAAGGAAAAATGAAAAACTCAGTCAAAATCAGACAGAAAAGATTGAAAATGATTAGAAAAATAAGAGAGCAAGTTTTTATGAAACTCAAGAAAAGAAAGAAAATAAATGAATAATTACACTTAGTATTGCTATTATTTATATGGAGACATTTACATCGTAGCAACTGAAGCGGTGTATCTCTGTTTCCAAACGAAGCATTGTTGCTAAAGTCTGTAAAGACAAGACAGGAAATAAAAGGAAGCGAAAATACTGATTGAGAAAACCAGCAACAGAAAGAGTAAATAGTTTGAAAAACCTGAAAGGTACAAGAAATTAATTTTCAGAATTTTAACGAAAAAATGCAGCAGATATGTTTTATATGTCTTTAATGTTTCTGACTGAGAAACCATTTCATTATTTTCATAATATATTTTAGAAAATTGCATTTATTCTTTTTATTTTCCACCGAGGAGAAAAAATTCTACATGAAAATGTGATACAACAGTTTGGAAATTGGAGCAGTGTTAAAAATAAAAATAATGCATCTCGAATTTAAGGGGTTAATATCGCTAATTAGAACTAATTCTCCTACCGAAGCGTTTTCAAAATAGTAAATTTTTGCGGTAATCGGAATAAATTTGGCAATTGATCACATATGAAAAATACAGTTTTGTGCAAGCGTGACTTTATTCAGTTAGTATTTGTTTTTTAATTAAGACTTGGCTTCTTTGGCACACATTAATGCATTTAACTCTAAAAATTTACTCTTGCGGTCCACGGCTAGTTTTCTGAGAGCAATGTGGCCATTCACATTTTTTTTATTGTGCAGGCAGGCCTGGTATATTATAGTGCATCGAGCGTTATAAATTCCCGCCAAATTACTAATTGTTGAAAAGAGAAACATTTTATTAGAATTAAAATTAGTAACTCTTCTATGTGCCGTGTCCATTCGGAATGGCTTACCACAATTCCCTGTACTTTGTAGCACTTAATAACTTTTGTCTTTTTGTTATCTCTCCTAAACCCTGTTCTACCATCTATTTACGCAAGCTCGCTAGGAAGGTCATGCACTGTTTTCTTTTGTCTCTCTTGCCTTCAATCTGTCCTGTGAGTATCAAATTTTCTGTGCCTTCTTTCTTTATTATTTGACGTAGAAATTTCAACTGTCTCTTCTTGATGTTAATTATAAGTGTCCTTTTTGTTTCAATTTTCTCTAAAACTTCATCGTTGCTCCCATGTTCAGTCCATGGTATCCTCAGCATCCTTCTGTAGAACCACATTTCTGTTGATTAAAGTCTCTTCTTTGTCTGTGAAGAGATTGTCCAACATTCACTGATATTACGTAACAGTTCAATACTCTTTTCTTTGTTTCTAACAATTATTTTTGTTTCTTAATATTTTACCTAATGGAGTCTGAATGTTTGCTTAATTAATGTTGACTGTTCACGAGGAGTCTAAAAATAACACCTGAGAATCGATGATCAGTTACCGAGATTATTCAGTTATATATTCGAACGAACCGTAGAAAATCTCCTTGAGTCTCCCAGAAGTATGTG